>BJBW01016108.1:14002-108590 GCA_004320125.1 Scolopax mira
TCAAATGTTATCTATATAGGTCAATAAGGCCTGAAAATAAACCTAACTGATTCAAAATGAGTCCTGATCTTAGATTAGGATTGACTTGAACAAGCCAAAAAAATGGAGAGGAAAAAGAGAGTTATTGCTCTTGCTTTATTTGCTGATTTTCACGGAATCACAGAATTGTCAGGGTTGGAAGGGACCTCTAGAGATCATCTAGTCCAACTCCCCTGCTAGAGGAGGAACACCCAGAGCACATCACTCAGGACTGCATCCAGGCGGGGCTTGAAGATTGCCAGAGAAGGGGACAAATTAGCATCACCTTGTGTTTATTTTTTGTTTTCAAGTGCTTTAACCAGTTACTGTTTGAACATTAACTTCATAGATCTTTGTGTTTAAACAAGAGTTTCTGTTAAAGTCTTTTATTATATTTAGTCTTTCCCAGAGCTTTCTCAAAAAAGATGAGAATCACTGAAACCTAAGGAGGTTGCCTCATTCAGTGTTTCTTGTTTGTCATTTTTTAAGAGTATACTTTTTGCTTTAGAACTTGTGTGTTATCTTTGAAAAATGTGATTGTCACATTAGTGCAGAGTTTGAACAGGCAGATACTATCTAACACATAATCAGTGAAGTCCAAAAGCTGCCCCCTTAATTTTTTCAGCAGGTTAATTTTTCAGTGACTGAGAACTCTTAATTATTTCCTTTCTTTTGCCTTTGCTCCTAACATTTATTCCACTCTATTCTCTTTCCATCCTCCATAATTTATATTAAATCTACAGACATGCAATATGGATTTAACATTAAACCTACCATTCATCACCTCAGATACTTTCTTGGCACTGGGATTCTCTCTTCATATTTCTTTTGTCTCCTCTATTTTCTTTATACTTTATACTTTTTGAGGGCAAAGCCTGGGTTGCCCCAGAGCTCCTTTGTGTTGAGTGCTCTTATGATATTAGGCTCTTGGCCTTTGAAACCAGATGTATAATTTTAATATAGCATCTTCTTA
The DNA here is from genome assembly GCA_004320125.1 of Scolopax mira. NCBI lineage: Eukaryota > Metazoa > Chordata > Aves > Charadriiformes > Scolopacidae > Scolopax > Scolopax mira. The sequence goes on from BJBW01016108.1 coordinate 14,994, forward strand.
GTGAGTAGCTCCTCTGTTCTTCTCAACAACTGTTGAGATCCACCGGGAGTCTTATTTGTGGCCACTGTTTTGTTTCCTCTGTAGTCTTAGTCATCTGTTTGAGTCGGCCTAATAAAGTTGGAAAGGATAACACCAACTGGGTAAGCTAAGACTTGCATTAATCAAAAGTTCTTAAAAGCAATACAGATTCCCTTTCTCTGCGTATTACATGCCACTGGAAGGGAAATTTTACTCCTCTCTGACCCATACATTAACTCTTGGGATATCTAGCTCTTGTCAGAGTTTCCAGGTTCTTTTCCTACTGGTATACATCTGGTAGTACCATATCTTGTGTCCTAAGGAACCTCTGGCAAGCATTTGCTTTCTGCAGCGAGATTATGGTGACTTTCTTCCTTGCTCCAAGTTCACAAGGAGTGGTAACATTAACAAGGAGTTAATGTCTGTGTTAGAAAATGCACCTCTTGATTTTTTTGTTCTTGTCTCTTCACAGCATTAACGGCGCTTTAAAGCTAAGTGTAACTTGTTATTGAGCAGTTTTATGTAACATGGGCAGAGTTGTAGGTTTATAAGTGAAAAAGACAGACAACCTATCTATAGCATGTAAAAGAGCTCAGTTTCCCAGTAAGTGTTTCTAAGTAATTATGAGTGAAGAAGAGGGCATGAGACAGGGAAAGCATAGTTGAAAGCTATAAATAGGGACACGTGGGAAGACAGTTGAGAATTGCTTCTCAATTCTACTCATGTTAATTAGAAAGAGTGGGAAATTACTATCTTGCTTTGTTATTCAAAGAGAGAGGTATGCAAATTTGAATAATTTACAAATGTTTAGGACCGATCATCTGAAATTTTGACACTAATGCTAATTTGGAGTACCTCAGAATTTCAGCTGAAAACCTGTCTACTTTCTCTCAGCGGCTCCTTAGTGCATTCAAGGAAACTTTCCCAAAGCCAATAGAATTTTCACAGGTTTGGAACTAGAAGCAAAATCTTATGCTAATTTTAACTTATTCTATTACCTTGTCTTATTTCTGCTACCCATAATCCTTATGTTTTTTCAGACAAATATACTTTTTAAATACCAATTTCTACATTTGCTTACTCCTGAAGTATGAGTATACCTTTTTCAAAATGCTGAGTTGCATTGTTCTGCTAGTCTAGATTGAATATCTGAAAATCAAGTGGAATCTATATTATTTAAATTTATCTTCTGTTTTGTTTTCTTAATCTCAAGTTTATGCAGATCTTTTGTTTTCTTAATGCTTATGTTGTCAATGTGGAATAATTCTTTTAGCCTTTAGCTCCTTACATTGATTTTGTTTATACAGGAAAAAGATGTAATTAATTTCACTTTCCACTTGAGAAATTTAAGTTTGTACTGAATATACATGGAAAAATCTAGAAATGCAGCATCCACCGTAAACATTCCCTTCAGGAAAAAGGAAATATATACTTCCATATATGTGGTTGGGAAACACCACATCACCAAAGCACATCTGAACAAGAGAATGATTATCACAGTCTACTGAAAAGCAACTTAGTTTCTTAAGTACTGTTTTCCTCTGAATACACAAGACAGCAAATAACTCACTAAGGGTTGACAATTCACTCTTGGGGGGTGCTTATTCTAAAATATCTTCACTGATAAGGTAATTATAAAGCAAAAGTTTAACTAAACTTTTCCTGACTTTGTCACCTCTAGTGGTAACCACTGAAGCAAATGAGTCCTACTCTTCTCAAGGACTGTGACCCAAGTTAATGGTTGGCAATACTCATCAGTGTCTTGAAGGGATCTGTTAGTTATATTTTTCCTTCAGTGCAGCTCTTATAATTTGTAGCTTGATATATGTGTTAAGGTATCTAAAAAGATGTAGAAAGAACTCACTTGTGGTAACAATGCTCGATTTTTTTTTAACTTTTATTTTTCTCTTTTCTGATTTTCTTTTAGAATCAATTTTCCACTACGAATAAAGGCTCTTCCGAGGGAAACTATGCTGACAATAAAACTACTTGGAGTAAACGTTGCCTCTAAAAATACAGAAGTACTTGGTTGGACGTGCTCCCCTTTGTATCCAAAAGAGTAAGTTCAATTTTGTATGACAGTGTAAGACCACTCTTGAATAGTATTGCACTCAACTTGGGAGAAATATAAAAATATAGAAATACTTATTTCAGGACGGTGCTGTAATAAGACCGAGGCAGCCACTTACAGCAAACTGCTCTTGATGTGCCAGTAAGAGCTCCATCTATAAGCTTTTCTTCTTTTCTAATACATTGTTTTTGAACCTGGCTTATGTGACTGTTTTAACACTTACGGTAAAGTACCCTAGGCCTGTTGAAAGGCATTGCCTGTAGCATTCAAAATCCTTCTCAGTGTAGCCTCTTGCTCACAATGCTTGATTTTTTTTTTTTCCAGTCTTCATCCTGTTCTCCTGCCCATTCATTCTTCTCAGAGTGGGGCAGTTAGTGATGACTACAATGAGCACCTTTCCCTCTCCACACCACTTTAGAAGCTTTCTCCTCTTTTTTAGCCTCTTATTTCTACACAGCACACAGTGTAACAGTGATTTAAAGATGTTTGTGGCCTTGAATGTCTCTGCAGTGATACTTAAACAGATATCTAAGGTAAATTTTTTTCTGGAGTGCCCTAAATATATTTTAGTAGCACCAGGACATCTGAATTTAGATCGAACCTTACAATTATACTTAATTTTTATTTGGACTCCATAGCCCTCTGGGCAATAGATGACTGTGTTGAAGACCCACAAGTTTCTGCATTAGCATCCATCTCTGAGCTCTTTCCTCAGCTTGAAACATCTTCATCTACTTCTGCATATGGTGGCAATCACAATGTAAAAAAAAAACCAACAAAAAAACCAACACCAAAACAAAAGAATCTGATGCATGTATGAGTTTACTATGATTGAAACCATTGAACATTTAAGCTGAGAGACTTAAAACACTAGAAAATAGGTTGGACTGGGTTGGACTGGGTTAGAGGCTTTTTCTATCTTGTCAGAAAAGAATTCTGATCAATCTGTTCAAAAAAAAAAAAAAGCATTCTTCTGCGGAAGGAAAGAAACATGAATCAAATCTCTGCTCTGAAGGTTGCTTGGGCATTTTAATTTTATTCAATGACTTCTCTTTCATTAAGTTGGTCTGGAGAAGAGCACATCACGGAGTCTTCCATTGTGAGTGTCTTTGAAAAAAACAAAAAAGCATAATGTCTGTTTTGAGTATTTCTACCATCCTAGTGCTTAGGGTGAAATAGATAGAGGGATTATCTTGTCTGGGAATCTAATTTGAGATGAAGAGTTAAGGTGTCCTCATCTCCAGCAAGCTGATATATGCTGAGTGCATGCAGAAGCAGACCATTAGGCATGGTAACTTAATTGGGGAACACTTGGGCACCTTGGGAGGTAAATGGGACACGTGTGAATCCTGTTCTTGAGAACCTGTGAGATTTTCTTTAAGTCCCAAAGGAATGACTTTTGGAAGATCTGAAAGCCCTCAACTCCCTGTGATACTGATTTTTATAATGTATGCCAACAGAGCAAGCATGTTGATTTTTATTAGGAAGATCTTGAAGTTACTTGTCAATTTTGGAAATGTTACTGAAAAATGTCTCCATTCTGTCATGGTATACACAGTCAGCACAATGAAGGGGATAGAGGGTTATTTTCCTTTCATCTGCTGTATAATTGTACAGATCATTGCTGAAATGACCCTTCAAAGCAGACATAAAAGTTGAGTTGCTGGGGAGGAATGATTTAGGAATAACATGTTCAACACCCCGTAATCTGATAACTGTGTCATTTACAATTATAGTAATTATTAACAAAAAGAAGCCTAAACGCTTTTTCCTCTTTTAGCCAACCACAAGTCCACACAATTATTCATTTACCATGATTTCAATCATGGTAATTTCAATCATTTACTGTGATTTCAATTGATGGAGTGATTTAAAAGTAAGGATAGCCCTGAGATTCCTTCTGAAATAGGAAACTTGAAAATTATCTGCACATCACCCAGCTTGCTTTTCCTTTTCTTTGGAAGATCATGAATATTTTTTTGTGGAGTAAACTACCTCTCAGGGTTACTTACCTACCTGCTTCTTAAAAAGTAAAACTATCAGGTGCTTCTTAATAGGTAACAGTATCAATTAAGTTGAAATAGTTGAGAAGCGACAGCAGGACTTTGAGAGGCCATTTCCTGCTCCACAAGAAATTTAAAAGTTAATAATTGTTTTGACTCACCAATTTTGTGGAAAACCTTAATAAACTGAGCGATGAACCTAACATCACTCTCCTTGCTCCAGAAGTGCAACCAAACTTCAAGACTTATTTCAGTAGAGTACTTCTGAACTTGAAAGTATGTACCAAGAAATGATTTGTACCTGTAGTGTCATGCTAATGTGTGAAGAGTAACTTTTATTATTGCTAATATGATTAGGGTTTATAAATGAACAAACACTCACAGTTGTCTTAGTGTGCTGGTTCATAACGTGAGTAGCTGATGGACTTTTTAAAAAACTGTGAAATAAGCACATAATTTTGTATTTGCTATATTCAGCACCTTCAAATTTCTGGAAGTTCTTTAAACTAGAAACTGGGAGGATGGAAGATGTGGTTCTTATAAATGTCTATAGGACATTTAGCATAACTTTTTAGTTGAAATTTGTGTCTTTAATTTGAATTTTCTAAAATGCTTTAGCCTTTGTAATTATAATAACATAGTAATTTCACAGTATCATTCCAGTGCAGAATTAAGAGTGCTTGGGCCATGAGATATGGGGGGTTTATAGCTTAGCAGCTTCGGATTTCCTTTAAATTTACCGTCTGCTCTGAACCTCTGAGGCTTACAATGTCAGGTTTGGGGATAATTTCATTATTTTTACACCATATTTTGTCCTCGTTTTCCTGGTATATCCAGTCTAAACAGTAACTCTAATGTTTTATACATTTGGGAATGAACACAGTAATAATGATTGTTGCTGCCAACTTTTTTAGTAGGTGAGCCTCCACATCCACATTTCTCATCCTTATCAGGTAGTTGACTCTCGATAGTGGCCCTAAATCAATTCCAGTAAGACCCTTGATGGTGCATCTGTATCAAGAAGTCTTATTAGACACAAAAAGCAGTTCAAAAGGTGTTTGCAAGTCTGTGTGCCAACTTTCCATTCCTTCACATCAGAAAAATGTGTTTATCTCTTGGGCTGAATAGTTTAGCAATCCAGACCTAATTAACAAACCAGAAATCCATCATCTGGGGCAATTTGGGAGTTGCAATGTCCCCCGCAGTGCCCACTGCTCTGACTTCGATGACTCTAACAACACAATTTATTTTGAACAGGTATTTCCAAATCAGGCACAGCAAGCAACAAAAATTTCCTCTCACTTGGTGTGGTAAGGGAAATATGCCACATGATTTTGGGTTGACTTTATTAAGTTAAGGTAGCTTGAGCTATCCTTAAATAGCAGTGTCCTCTTCTGCTGTAATAAGATGGGAAATTTATTTTAGCTCAGGTAATAAAGGAGCTGGGAACCTGTGTAATTCCAGGGGGTTCCATCTGCCATGGTTTTGCAGGAGCATATGAATAAATAAAGATGGTAGGCACATCCTTTTACTTTTTTCGTTCACCTGCATGGTCCTCTTGTTCCATTTGTGTGTCCTGAAGAATGTTACCTGTGCAGTGCAGAGAGTGCCCCGATGGTCGCTAAGGAGAGCTGCACCTCAAAAATATACACTGTATTTTGCTTGCTGATGCCTACTCACATCTTTTTTAAAATGCCTCCTGTGTTTACAGGCTAGCCTTAGTCCAAAGAGTGACTTACTGATGGAAAATATATAAGTTCCTCACTTATTTGTAAATGTATAATTTCGGCTACTCTATACATAAGGTGTAAATAAGTGCTAGCTTTTACAACTAATTCATTTTTCATAGGAGATGTCTTCTGCACACTAGCAAAGGGGTTTGGTGTCTGTGGTTTTACTCACAGTCCTGTCATTTGCTTTGAAGTGGGAAGTTATCTCAGTCCAGCAAAGACACATTGCTTTCCTTGCTGTTCCTCTAGTGGAGGACTCTGAGAAACCCACCTGCTGATTCTTCCTTCTCTTCTTGGACAGTATTTAGCTGTCAGTTGAAATAATGAGCTCAGGAAATGTCTCCATGAAGCACATCTACAGTGCTGCTGAGGTCTGTGCTACTTCTTGTATTTGCCTATACAGTTTTCCAGGTTTTCTGGGGAAAATATCCACTGTATGGATTCTTTTGAAAGCCCTCCATTGTTTTAGAGCACAGTATGAAAGTGATTAGCAGTAATGAGAGCTGAAAAGGATAATTTAGTCTCCACATTCATTCAGTTCTCATCTACTCCTCTCTCCTCTAACAAAAGTGCCAATTAGTTCAAATCATGATATAAAACACTGTCCACAAACAAGTGGTTGAAGAGATGCAACTCATTTATTAAAAATCATCCGAGTACACATCACAGAAGAACAACTCTGAACTACCACTGATCACTTCCAAATTCACATCTCTGACCTAAATGTGAAAGACTTTATGTCACACAAATGCTTTGTCCCCAAGTGCTACCTTGATAACATCACAGCTCCTTTTTCTGACTCCATTCTCCTGCAAATACACCTACAGCTGCAGAAAAAACTTCAGAAGATGGTTTTGTCTTTAATCCTCCCAAGCTGTGTTCTCACAATAAAATAAAATATTTGTACTAAAAACATGAATAACCTGAGAAGTGAAATAGAAAACTTAGCCCTGAATTAGGTTTACACTGAGTGTTGACTATAAAAATTAATTTGCAGGAGCTTCTTACTTCTTCTTCAGATGACTTTGCAAACTGAAATAAATTGTTGCTATTCAAAAGGTACCTTTTACAGCAATGTTGCAAATTCATGCTGGCATCAAAATGTCAGTGTATATTCTCTTGTACCACTAACATCCTCATCTCAGGTAACACTCAAATCTCATCTGCCCGACTGGCTCTTTCTGTTGCAATGGGCAGAAGAGAACTTAGCTCATTCTCTCAGTTGTATTGACTGAGCAATGCTTGGAATGATCATAAGAGAAATTATTTGTTATTAAAAATAGAGATGTTGAACATAATCAAATTTCTGACCTCACTAACCATTCAGATGTGAACAAATTAAAGGGTAAGTCCAGTGTACTGTATCTTCCTTTATTCAAGTGCTGCATTCTTAATTAGAGTGGATTAGTTAAGATTAGAACTTTCTGATTTTTCTGATTCAAGTTCTCTAGACTGAATTGCGTTGACCTGCTGGTTTTCTTATCTGCAGACCCCATGCGTGTCTGGTTTTGATAAGACCAGTACATGTGGTGCTCAGATTGGCACTTCAGACTATATTCTTTCATCTGTCCAGAAACCATATGCAACACATGCCGTACAAGCTATCCCTCTCAAACTCATTTCGGCTTTTTGGAGTCTCTGATACCATAGTCATGCCTCCCTGCCACCTACACGTTAAATCAGCAACTTCATGGTTGCACTAGGTTGCCATGAGTTTCTTCATTTTATGGAATAAATATGTGCTGTCCTCCACCTCATATAGTGTACTGATGCTTCACAATCAACATATTCGTCCTCAAAATTAAGTCTTGAGTTTGAAATGTGGGATTATCGTTTTACACCTGGCTTAAATGGCAATCCCTGTCACAAAAGAAGTCGGTGGTGCAGTGCAGAGCTGACCTGGGATGGCTTGGCAGCTTGATTTGTGCCACAGTCCCTGCAACTGCACAGATACCACTACAGCAGCGAGGCCATCCGTGTACAACCTCTGCTCATCTAGGCCAGACTGGAACTAGCCACATAAAAATAAAAGCTTTGTTCTCTTTTTACCTGTCTTTTAAGCTACCCAATTCCCTGGTCTTTGGTGTAATTTTGATAAGCTGCAGTACTTCTCTCTGCGTGCATTGCAGGCGGCTCATTCGCGGGACGGTGCTGCTTAGCATGACGTTGTACAGCACCCTCACAACCACCATGATCGCCCCAGGCATCTGCAGTACAGATACACCAACCTCCCTGACGTTGCAGGTAAGAAAGTGAGAAAGCAAAGCAAAGGGTTGTTTTCTAACAAAGTGCAAGAAAAAGGATTGTTCCCACAGCTCAGCCAGACCACACATGTTAAAAAACCTATTTTCGCTATATCCACATATGATAATTTTCATATCGACTACCATCTCTGAGGACTAGAGAAGGTTTTTCTAGGGTAATTTTTGTTGTTATAATGGGGTTCCGAAAATACTTTTGAGACACATTAATGACTTTGGTACCTGACTTACAGCTGCCTTTTCAAATCTGAACTTTTGTTCTGAGGACTATTGAATCGCATTCCATTATAAATGGAACGTACAGCTTGTAATTAGACTGAGTAGCATAAAGGATTTCCAAAGGAAGTGGCTACAATCATACTGACAATTGGCATCAGTATAGCTCTCCCTTGCTGGCTACGTGCTGAGCACCCACTTGTTCTGGACAGAATGTTGCTCCCAGTATTAAAAATGCATTAGGACCGTGTGGTAGTTTTGTCACCTTCCCAGGTTAAATCAGCAACTGGATACTTCAAGGGCAAAGCCAATTGTTTTCTGTATTATAAAACTGAATGACTATTAGCAAATGACATGTAAAAGTAGATAATACAGATAAATGAGGCTGGCCTAAAAATGCCCTGTTTTTAATAGACAAGTAAATGGGGATTTTCTAGTCTGAGGAGTTCAGTCAAAGACAATGCCTTAAAATAGCTCCCCCATTAATAACGAAAGGAAGTTGAGGCAGTAAATGGCTATTAATTTATAATCTCTCTCCCCTGAAAGAATCAGGACAGGAGGATCTCTCATCCTGCTCCCTCTCCCTCCCTGTTTTGTTATTCCCAGTGCATGTGACAGGATCATTATCTGTGAACATGTTGGAAATGTCATAATGATCGTTTTTCTGATGTGTTCTGACAAGACATTTAGGTTTTGTAGGGAATAATTTTGTTAACTTTTAGAAGAACGATGCATATCAAATACACATATTAAAAAAATAGATATGGAGATTATGGTGTGCATTAATAAACCAGAATGGGACGCTCAAATTGAGCTGAATTTTGAAGAATTTTCAGCTGAGCCTGTAGTCAGATTATCAAGCAATTCAAGCTTTATAATTTTGGTTAAATGTTTTCTTTTTCTCTGTCTTAAAAATATTATCTAAATTTCTAACCCCCATATGTAAGTGTAAAGAATGAAAAATTGGTAGATGTTGCATAATAGATATGAAATTATATAGATATAAGTAAAATCAGAAATCTGTTTTCTGTCGTTTACACTGGCAAACTACACATCAGAATTGTCCCTACTTTTTCAGAAACGAAAACAACAAACCTAATCCCAAAAACTCTACATTAATGGAAACTTTCCATTTAAGCACCATCTTATTAAAAAATAGGAAAGGAAGAAAAAAGAAAAAAACACTTCATCTTTGAGTTCATGTGGTTCTAATAAAATTGAAATATAGCAGATGACTTTCTCCCAGAAAAGTCAGTGACACTGATTTTTGTGGGTTGAGTTTATCACAAAGTTATTTAAATAATATATTACATGCACTGAACATCCTCAAGGAATTATCCCCTCTTCATTCTGTCATATTTTGTGTACATTCTGTACAAATCCAAGGTAATATTTATCAAATACATATTGCTAAAGGACTTCTGTCTTTTTTTTTCTTTCTTTTTTTTCTTTTTTTCTTTTTTGTTTTTTAAATAAAGATTGACTTTCCAGAAACTAATTTGGATTTCATTAAACCTGAACCTGAGGAGAGAAGCGGGGATCTCGAAGAGCCAACGAAAGAGTGCCTGGTGCATATTACGAGACTTTCACAGACGCATTCACTTCTGCTGTGAGTTGTGCCCAGCCAGCCCTCCTGATTCTTGCTTCCCCTACTTATTCTATCGATTGTAATTAAACCTTTCCTATTCTTTAAAAACAAAATTTTCCACTGAAGGAGCCTAGCTTGATTGATTTGAGAAGTAACACCTCTAAATGAGAGAATAGATCTTAGCAAAGCCTAAATAAGCCCCTGGAGGTGGCAGTGTATTTTACCAGTTTAGAAAAGGATTGGTTTTGTCTTTCTATTTACTATATCTTTTCGTGTCTTTGAAGTGAGAAACTAATTTTGGATTCAAACTGCAAGATTTTCAGGTGGTGCAGTAAGTCTGCATCAGTATTAGAAAGGAAACCTTTGGGTTCTATGAAAATCAGCTTTCTTTAGTAATAATACACTCAGACTTCAGCCATAGTACTTGAATGGCACATAATCATTAAAAATAACCCGCGTTAAGTAATAGGCAAGGAAAAGAGTATGAAGCGTTTAGCTTTCACAGAAGGTGAATAAAGATGAATGGGAGATCAGTATTTCATTGCAAATAGTCACTGTGCCAGGGTACTGGCAAGTTGCTAGCAGGATTTTCACCTGAAAAGGGTGTTCCAGAAGTGATTTGGGGAACCTCAAGCCAATGCATCTGACCTCCGTTCATGGTAAAATGATGGCTCTGGAAGAGGGAATAAGATCATTAAGCATATAGCGAAGTATGGAGTTACTTGTCTGGAATGAAACAGTGTGTCTTGTGTGAATAGAAATCCTGCCTGTTGTTGTCCTAGAAGATTGTCAGTGGGTGCATGGGCATTGAGGTGGATGTTCAAAAAACTTTGCTGAGGTTCCACATCGGAATATTAAAGAAATGAAGTTGTGGATTTAGAGGAAAACTAGTGAAAGGCAAAGATTGTATGTTTTATGGTGGCTTTTCAGAATGGAATAACCAGCAGTAGGATCTTTCAGTGCTCAAGTTTGGGACCGATTTTATTCAGTACCTTAATCAGTGACATGGAGAAGGAAATGGATGGGGAAATCTCCAGCTTTGCAGATGGTACTAAGCCTGCCAGATTGTCAAACACGGTACCATGGAGGGGAGATCCCTTGCAAAACTGCACATAAACATGGCAGATGAGCTCCAGTGTGGATAAATTCAAGGGAATATATTTAAGGAAAAATTATTTAAGCATCTGTACATGACGCTGAACTTGGAACTGGCAGTTACAATGCAAGAAATGGATCTTGGCATTACTGCTGATCCTCCCCTGAACTCATGAGTATAATGAAAAGTTACAGCCAAAAGTGCTAACAAAATACTGGGCATTTTCAGGAAGGGTGTTGAGAAGAAGTCTCTATTTGAACTAGGAACATTGAGTGAAGCAAATAGGAGATCAATTGCCAACAAATGGAAGAAAGTACTCCCTAAGGCAGCAGTAAACATTTAAAATCTGCCATCACAAACCCGAGAAAACTAGCTATCTGAGATAGTAGCTGCTCTTCAAACATCAGACAGAGCAAGGTGGCTCCCAGTGTAAAGAGCAGAGACTGGTTTGAAGCCAGGAAGATGACAGTCTTGTATCTGCTCTCTTTCTTTCCTTCTTTCATTGTTTTCTTTCTACCTTACTTTTTCCTCTCTTTCAGCTTCCTTTTCCTTTTTTCCACTTACTTGGTGAGAATCTAGTTTGCTTACTAGTTGCCATGAGAGTGCCATTGCTGGGAATTGTGATTTAGAAAAGCTACTTCCAGCTGGGTGAATTGTAAAATGGGTCTAAAAAAGGGCAGTGAAGCTGCAGAATTTGCTAGTCTGTCCACAAGAGAGAAACTTGCAAATGAGAATCTGTGCCAGGGGACAAAAAATTACTTTTGATAGATTTGCTGGTCTTTCCTCTTTTTGTCTTTTGTCTTGTCGTGGTTTAGTGCAAAACATGAACAACAAAGGAGCATTTAAGCTTATTTTTTTTGCCATTTCGCCCACAAAAAATGGTAATAATTAATACCAGCTAACAAAGCTATCACAGAACCTTTTTACTTCTTTAGCAAAAGGGATTAACGAAAACTTTCCAACTGTAAAACTAGTGAATTATTTACAGTTTAAGATACCTTATTTTTATTTGTGTTGAATTGCAGGCTATATATTTTAATACAGCTGTTACATGGAGGGAAATTTAGATACAACTCTTCCTAAAAAAAACACCCCACAAACTGCATTTTTATCAATAGAGAGGGTTTATAAGCATCTTATCCCCACTGAACCAAATAAATGTCCTTAGCATAAAAATCCTCACATGCTGTATGTAAGGAAAATACTTTTACCATTGATTTTAAATGTCCTATTACATGTATATATAAACTTTTCTTACAACTAAGAAACTTAAAATAAAAAGCTAAAAAACCACCCAACCTTTAATTCCATCTCTGATCTTTAAAACATGGAAAAAGAAAATGTTGTTGCCCCTGGAGTGAAGTCAGAGGGAGAAATCTGTTATTTAGAAAACCTGATACAAGGATTGATTTCTTATCTTCCTTTGTAAACTCAGTAGAGGTTTTAGCTGCTTTAATCTGAACAACAGATTGTCTAGTTTGGAGGATGCTGTCTGAAAGCTTAAATCCCCATTTAAAGTCAACATATAAAAGGGGTCCTTTAGCTGAACTGTCCTGCAGAATACCATCCAAATGCATAAAAAAAAAAAACCAGACAGATATAAAGTCTTAGGCCTACTTTTATCTCGTTTTCTATGTGTGACTTCTTCACACAAACACAAAGACATCTATCTGTCGTCACAAAAGACATGTTGTGAATTCTCAAGCCGTTTCTTGAAATACCAAAATGATGCTTTTCTTGAAATGATTACTAAAAGTCATGGCAGAATTTGTATCCTCTTTGAACATATTTGTTCTGTTCATCTTTTACATATATTTATGAGCTTATTCTCCTAAAGGGAAGAAATAAACATTCACTCTTGTGACAGTAAAAAACATGCTCGTCTTTGTACCACTGCTGTGTTCTTAAGTGCTTGGCAATTGAAAATTGCAAAGAGAAGTGTTCCAGTGCATACGGAGCCAAAGGAACTCATTGCTATGAGTTGTAAAGGCCACAATCTTGATAGAGCAAGGCTATGATAATTTTTTTTGGCTAAGAATGTCCCAAAACATTGCAAATAGAAGAAAGAAGACCTTGGAAGGAATGTAAACACTTGGATTTTGAGCCCTGCTTACACATCTGGTTAATGAAATGCTTGATTGGAAACAAGCAGTTTAATTACTGCCATCTACAAAGTTTCTCACACCTTGCTCTGAAATATCTAGGTCCATTTAAAGTCACAGTTGTGTTAATGTTATTATTAAGTAGATGGATCAACAGTCTGGTCAAGTATGACCAAGAAATATGATGTTCATCATTGTTTCAGTAATGATTTGTGTGAACTGGAGATCAGTTTGCACTCTCAAAGCTTGCTTTTGAAGGCTCTGATATCAAATTAAGGAGATAGCCTGAGCTTGTCTCTCATGAGGAATTTCTTTTTCTGTTTTCTGATGGTGTCAAAACCTAGCATTTAATATTCAAAGGCATATTAATAGCCAAAGACACCTAAATTGTTGACAAACCAGAGGATATATGGCAAAAAATATTCTGAGGCATTTCTCGCTGTGGTGAAATGTGGCGTGATGACTGACCATTGTATCAATATGTCATTTAGATAGCTAATATCTCTATGAGGAATTTAGTATTGCATCCTTTTTGGTAAGTGAGTACAGCAAAGCACGGCATGCTAGGCCTTGTGAACAGACATAGAAGTTGCTGGAAGCTTTCCTTCCCCTTTCCAAACTCATACCAGTGCTAGGTATAATCACACTCTGTGTGTGTGCGTGCACACGTGCTCCTCTTCTTGACAATGTGCATGGATGTGCGTAAACCCTACTTGAAATGCAAATGTATTAAAAATAGACACACCTGCATTAAGCAGGTCAAAGGAAGGTCAGGAATGAAAGCTATGGCTTAGTAGTGTTGGTGTGTCTAATTGTTACAGTGGTTAGTTAGAGATGATGTGTAGCAGGTGGATGTAATTATAATTTATCCGGTGATAACAGCACCTTCTTTGTCTCTGTCAGCAAACCCCAGTAAAAAACCAACCAACCAACCAAACAAACAAACACCACCAACAACAGAGACAGTAGAGAAGAAAAATGAGAGTGCTTGGGAAGTGAAATAACCATATAAGTGTGTCTTTTGACACTTCATTTTTATATGACCCAAGGCTGACAGATCCAGAGTATAAGTATCACTTTTCTTATAAAAGCTGGTCTGCAGAAAAATGATATCCTACCCTAAGGAAAACACGTACTTAGCTGAAGAGCAGTGTGCTGTATGACTTGGCCCCTCTCTACAATAAAGTTTGTTGCTACACAAAGCTCCAGGTGGTTTTAATTTCAAACTGAATTTCTAATCTTCTCTTCCAGACTCTCAGAGCAACAGAGAAGAATCTTATGGTTTTATCGTTACTCCTGCAATAATCAAAATTGCTCCCTTCCTCTGGTACTGGGCAGTGCACCCAGTTGGGATCGAATGACCGTATCAGAAATGTACGCCGTCTTGAGGAGATGGAGATTTTCTAACCCTCTGGAGGCACTTGGGCTTCTGACTTTCAGGTAAGAGAAAATTAACCAAGTAGGAAGATAACAATAAACAGAATGATCAGATGCTGATCAATTCAGCACTGCAGTTTGCTCAGCACAGTGTCATGCTTTGGTTCACTGACTGTGCTCTCAGTTCTGTCCCGGTGCCAAAGTGAAGATATAGTTGCAGCTTTTCTGGTGACCTTGAGTTGAACGTGCCAGCCCTACCTTCAAGGCTGAGAAGGTTTTCTATTTCTCAGGATAGTGGAAAGAGTATTTCATTCCCTGTAGCAGACTCAGTCAATTTCTGGTAACAGGTGATCAGACACTTACTTAGCACTCTCTATCCTCAAACTATTGTACAGACATGAAGTGACTAATGGAAGATAAGGAGGATTGAAATATGCTTCCTGATTATGATACCATGTAAATACATACAGTCCTACCTGTAGCCCATCTTGCTGAAAAAGATAAGGTAAAACTCTGAAGTCGGCTCCCCACACTTTGAATAAATTCTGTTGTGATGCCTTATGTTCCGCCTCCACTTTCACTGAGAGCTGGTGGTGTGTCTGAAGGCTTCTTGATTTTGGAGATAGTCTTACCTATGGTGTAACAGCAGGTGTCAGGGGACACAATCTGTGTCAGCAGTTACATTTCCTCCAAAAGCTTGGGAGGTATTTTGCATTAAGTGATCTACCTGTGAAAACATTAAAAGTGCAGGTGAAATGGTTGAACAAATTTGGTTTATCAAGTCCTTGCTTGTCTGGGTAAGCACAAGCTGGACCCGCTTTATAATCTCAGTTCCATATTGTACCTTTAGAAAAAAATACCTCATCCAAAGCTTTACTTGAGAAAAGATTTTATACACTCACCTCCACATTATCCAAAAATAGTTATTTAATAATATAAAACTATCGACTGTTATTTCCCTCCGGATGTGATTTCCTAAGAATACCTGTGTCTCAGGTTTAGACCCGAGCCATTAGCAGTTTCACATGTTTGCATACGTGTCTTTTTGTACATTTAGAGGGAATGACAGAAGCAAAGGCCCTGAAAGATCAGGTTTTGGAGCGTGTTGTTATTTTATTTGCCATTATTAAATTATTAGAATCCATTTGTAATTTATAAAAGAATCACGTAGAAAGGAGTACTTGGGCCACGTGTTGCCTTCCACACCCCAGAGTAGCAAGAGATTTTGAGATTGTTTGTCAGAACGTGCCAGGCTTTCAGATCAGGCCTTTTGTCACATTTTGTTTCTGCAAATGAACAGCTTGATCGTTCTTTGAAGCTGCAGCCCTGCATCGGGGTGTGGTGCAGAATATCAGTGCTTCACAGGATAGTTCATATGACTCAGCCTGTCACAGAGCTGCTGGGTGTGTAGTGGGTGCAGTGCACACACTGCTCGGTCTGGCTACGGCAAAGATTGCTGGCAGGGAAAGATGGGAAGATGTCATCACTTTGTCTCTCCTGGTGCCACTGTCGGGAGTGGCTGGCACCTGCAGTGGTGCCAAAGAACGAGTGCTGCTCATCAGGATCTTAGCTGGTTTGTCCCTTGAGTTTCTTTCTCACAAAAGATAATATCAATTTGGGTTTTTTGTGCTTCATGCTAACACTACAGAAAGAAGTATTGAATCACAGTACAAATCTTCTTTTAAAAAAAAAAAAAAGATTCTGTCCTTCACATATCCACAATATTTTGTAGGTGCATGAACAACTGGGAAGCTAAACTTCAGAAACAGAAGGATTAAATTTTCTTAAAGATGTCTGGTTTCACAGATGTCTGGGTTGCATGGTTTAACTGCTGAGAGACACGTATGTGCAAATGGAGACAGTGGGTTGAAGGAGAGGAGTACTTTCCATATAAATGGATTCCTGAGGTTTCTTCTCTTGGTTCGCTTTTTCTCAGATTTCAATCATTTTGAAAAGTAAAGTAGCACTGGATAGGCTCCAACTTTCCTTCAACATTACCTTCAGTAACTTTGGATTGTAGGCTCCATAACTGAGCTGGTTTTGAAAGTTCATTCAACTCTATCCTGTATTTTTTTGGCGCTGACAATTCAACTCAGTTCCTCATTTCTATCATCCACAAAAGAGCTCTCTGATTTCTTGTGATTACCGAGAAACAGCTGAAAGATGCATGTTCATATGAAACATGAACAGAATATAAAAGAAATGCTCTTTATGTGTTCATGTCTGTTTTAAGGACTTGTGTTACCATCACTATTAAATGATATAGAAGTACAATAAATTAGACCTGATCTTTGTCTACATGTATTGTTAACATAGTGCATGAATGCAGAAGCAGCTGTACTAAATCAGACCAAAGACCAGTCTAGTGCATCCTGTCTCCAGTGGTGACCAACAGCAGATGCCTTGGGAAGATAATGAGCAAGGGCCAGGCATCATGACACTGTGCTACTCTCCTAAATTCCAGTAATCTGAAGCTTGGAGACTTCTGAGACAGATTTTTTTTTTTTTTTAGTTGAAGTGCCCTCTTGCATTTATCTTCTGATTTTTTATCTAAACAAAAATTGATTCCACATACACATTCTGCTTTCAGAACATCCTGTACAAAGGAGAGATTTGCAGTTCTGATCTATGTTTTATCATTTCTGTGTACCACAATTTACCACTTTGTTAGCAATACCATAAAAGAGACCAAGAGTGTCAAATCACTAAGAACTTTGGATGCTTCTTTTGCTGGAACCTTAGTTTTCAGAGTCTTAAGAAGAACCTGATTTCCTCCTGCAGGCATGTGCTTAGCTTTGTACAACCTTGGGCTGGAGACTCTAAATTATCCTTCTCAGGGTGAAAAAGCAGCATCTGTCCTGATGATTAAGCTGAAGCTCATGTTTGCAAGTGTAAAGAAATGAAAATCATTTGATTTGGAGACACTACCTCATTGCCTGAGTTAGAAGACAGCGTCACAGATCTTAGAGAGGGGTATCATTGCCCATCACATCCAGCCCTGTTTAGATGCTTTAAGTTAGAACTCTCTTTGCAGCTTTCGGAAACTTCTAAATTGTTTTTTTCACTAGAACATTAAGTATACAATTTAATAGATGTTTCTTGTTCTATAAGCATGTTTCTACAGCTTATGCTCTTCCCCTTTGCAGGCACATCTCAAGGCAGCCAAATGATAACGTAGTAATTTATGCAGTGGCAAGGAAGAACTTTTATAAATTGAAAACACAGTCATGGTACATTTTACAGATAAATTTAGTAGCAACCTTGCATCTAGTCCTTGCAGCAAGTGCATTGATTCTTATAGCCCCAGAAGCCAAAGCTTAAAAAAAACAATTTAAAAAACAACGAATGTTTATTTAATCGATAAAGACAGGATGGAGAGGGTGTCAGGGGGAAGTACAGAATAAGATTTTACACTCTTAGTTTTACTCCTAATTTCAGGGAAGGGTGATTATAAGCCATTGCTAATTTTCCCTAAAGCAGAAGGTATAGAGCTGGTCCCTCCTACTCAGCACTGCTTATTGGTGCCCTGTGCATTTTACCATTAACTTCACTTACTGAATTTGGTAAAAAGCCAAGCTTTAGTGGAATTAGAGCTTTCTATAACTGTATCTTCTTTACATGGCACAGCAGCCAAGGAAATGACACGAGTATATTTGTTTATTCAGAGAATTTTCATGATGAGAGAAAGAAACCAAAGGCAGTGCTAGAAATGCCATCATTTATGATGTATTGCTAACATGCCCATGTTTTGTGTATGTGTAGGAATGCACTTAAATGTTTTTGGGTTTTTTGGTTACTTTGCTGTTCAAATTATGAATGCAAAAAATATATTCATTAACTGAAATTGAAGAATGTCTGCTCCAACTTTGTTTTTCTGACACATCTAGAGGACACTTGCTGACCTGCGAGGGACTGTGGCTAGGAATCAGGAAATGGGAGCTAGTACCAGGAAACAATCACCAAAGTAGTTATGTCATGTGTCAGTATTGTGCATGGCTGCAACCATTCTGAAGAGAGAATTTTTATCAGTAGAGGTGAAGATATAACCTCACTGGTAGGCTTAACAATTTTTCCTAGAAACTTTCTGCTAAATTCTAGCTCTCTCGGGGCAAGTGCCCAGAAAAGGACATTCCTTTAAAACTACACACCAAATCTGAGGACTTTTAGATCAGAAGTTAAGGTTTTATGCTACCTTGCTTAAATCCCCTGTATGGAGCATGAAGAGTAGGGGAAGATATGACTCCTCCTACCTCTCCTTGACCTGACAAAGATGCCCTTTTGGTTATAGCATCCTGCATCCTCTGACTCTCACGGTGTTATTGTAGTGCAGTAGCTATTGAGTGTCAGAGATTAGGTTATATACACTTTCTAGCTCATAATTATGATGAAATGTGAGAGCTCGAAGCCACAGTTTGTTCTTACACCTTCGAAAGCCAAATTGATTTTAGAAGTGTTGAATTACATTATCATTTTGATAAAAGCAGAATGTGAACTGTTCCCTGAGAGCCCATAGCAGAGTGCCCAGCTAGAGCATATCTTGACTATTTGCATCTTACTTGGTTTAAAAGGCTGTAGTTTTATATCAGCATGGAAAGTAAACAGGAGCTTAGGCAAAGAAATAAGAGCAAAGCAACAGTCTATAATTAATTGGATACTTCAACATAGAGAACACACTGCTGAGAAAGCTTTAAAACTGTGTTGTAGTTACGTGAAATTTAGTCATAACTTATGCAGAGACGTATGCATTGTTAGGAATAGACAGCTCTTCATTTTAAGCATCATAATGTGTTTAAATTGGGGTTTTTTCACTGCCTTTAACCATTTTCAGCTTTCTTGGCAGTGCCTGGCTATGGCAGGCTTTCTGTACATAAATGTGCAATCTAATCAGGAGGCTAAACCTGTAAATAATCAAGTTTTCCATGTTTTGTTCTTTTGGTGTAATGTAACAGAGAACAAAGTTTGTCTCTGCGATGGGAGGAACCTTCTAGACCATTCAAGCTTCAAATGGAAAACTGCTTTTTATTAATTTCTTCTTCTTGTTCTCTCCTAGGATATGGTTCACCATATGGTCTCTATGACATCTTAAACTTATTACTAGTTGTTTTAGCCAGAATTTCTGGTAGAAAATCTATATAAGCATTACTTTAAGTATTTTTTTCCTGTAAATTGTACAGATCCATCTGCCAGTAGATCAGCTGAAGTAATAGCTTATGTATCTGACCAAGAGCTTTGCAGTGGGGTGGGCTTGGGGAGTGGAGAGTGTTCACACATCTTATCACAATGAGGAGTGAATATATTACTCTTTTTCAACTGAAAATTTTGAAAATCCAGTGCCCTTTTTACTTATGGTATTTGTTATCTTTCTGTACTTCTAGTCCTTGCCATTTTCTAATCTTCATACACTCACACGGTGTTTTCTTTAGAAGCCCTCAGAGGAATGAAAAAAGTCACCAACAGAAAGCAAATAGCCCTGCTAATTTTATCTGTGTGCTAAAAAGGAACTCCTTAGTTATTATTCTTTACATTTCTTCTCTCTTCCTGCCTAGTTCCTTTTAGAATACTTAAACCCTACCCCAAACTTACCTGTCTATTCTTTTGAACAATTCTTCTGTACTTTATATCCTGGCCCAGTTGCACCCATCTGTGATGTGATACCTCTTACTACCTAGTGGATTTTTTTGGTTTTCAATTGGTACTTTCATTCCAGTGAGTTTGATAGCTCAGCCTTCCTTGTTTCTTCCAGACTTAATAACATGTGTTTCATGACATCAAAGTCTTTCTTTTTTGAAAATGCAGCAGAACTTAAAATGTGAAGGGAATTGCAGAAGTATGTGACATGTCATAAGGTTCTAACTTAAATGATGGTTCATGAAAGGCTGTTCCATTCTCTACAGAGATTCTCACATGCTAGAAAATAGAGTGAACAGTACAGTTCCATTTACCTGAAAAATATCTTCCAACAGAGGGTTATTTGACACAGTGCAGTAAAATTAGGACAATAAAACTTTTAAAAATGAAATGCGCATCTATTTCTCATTTACAATCAAGTCACTACCGGCAGATGCTAAAAGCCCCAGAGAATTTCACAAATCCACCAGATGCCTCAGCAGCGCTTAGTTTTCTGTTTGAATCTGATTTAGCTGAAAGGTACAGATAGACAAATAGCTCCCTACTGGCTATCTGTATGAAAAGAATCAAAGACTGTAAGTTGTTATTACTTCTAAAGCAAATTGTAATCTATGCTCATCCAGCTCAAAATCCAATTTTTACAAAAACCATCTTAAAGTCTTAAGGGAGACCTAACAATCTTACAGCTACTTAGACAGAAGCTATAAAATGGGTGGCTGTCAATCATTGGGATCACGGAGGGAGGGAAAAATAAAAAAAGCAAAAGGGATAACTTGAGGTTGTGTGATGAGCTGTGAAGGGGAAATATTCATTACAGCAAGCCCTGGAAATCAGCTCTTCTCTAATATCCAAACTATGAAGCCATTTTTCTCAGGCCTAAAGTGATTTCTCTTGCATTGAGTCGCAGACCCAAAAAAAATCAATTAATTGTGGCCTCTAATCAAGACTAATTTAAGGATTAGTGAAATCAGATTTGATGCAACGCTCAAAAGTTTGCAAGATTATTCACTGGAAAAACCCCTCTGGCTCTAATTAATTACCAGACTACAAGATGGCATAGTTTCAGGCATGTGAAGGGTAATATTTTTTACTCAGATCTGTTTCTAGGCCTTACCCCATTATCGGATTTTTGCTGATGTATGTAAGAGTGAATAGCATAAGCACCATGTAGTACTATTGGAGTTCATATGCATTTGGTGTAGTTCTAGTGTTAAATGTTAAATGTTTCTAGACGTTAAATGTTTGCTTAAATACAAATGTAAGGGGTAAACTGTATTTTTCTATTGTACATGTGGCCGTGAACAGCACCAAAATTCAAGAGAGCAATGGATATTGCATCTGGGGCTTAATAAATTGTCAGGTAGTTAAAAGAATGTGTTAACTGCCCATTCTTTCAAAAAGATTCAACTCGGCTTCAAGCTGACCTCAAGATTTACAAATTGAAGGAAACAACATAGTAACCAGGAGCAACGAATTACCACAATCTCATTCAAGAGGAGTGACAAGAGCCATGTTTTCTGAAACAACATAACATGTAGATTTTTCACGGTGCCTATGCAGTAGAGCTCATCATTATTCTAATCATATTTTATAGATACTTTTGCTAACGTAGATATAGGCCTAGTTATGACTTAAAGCAAATTAATTCTAAACAAATCAAATGTTAGCTGTTGAATTTTCTGGAAAGGTTGGGATTAAAACAATTTTATCATTTTTTGTTTATCTGGAAATATAGGAGTTTCTTTCATCATAACATTGCATATATTCAAATGTTGGCTGCTATTAAGGACAAGCGGTAACTAAATAATAACATTTTTCTGCTTGACTGGTGCCAGTATAGAGCATATTTCACTGTTCAGTAACCTGTTGAACTAGGGGAGAAGGGAAAGGGAAAGATTAATTTCCATATTATCTGCACATGCTTGGCACGCAGGCCTTTGGAGCAATCGCATAATTAGACGATAGAATGATATGAAAGGGATTAATTTTTTTTAATATGCAGTCCTCCTTCAAATATGCTTTGTTCTAAATAGCCATGTGAATATTAAAGTAACAACTTTATAGTCCTAATAGGTTCCCTAGAATGAATAAATAAATAAATAAATAAATACTCCTTGCAAAATAGACTAATTAGAGGCTATCATGATAATTTATTTATAATGTACTCCCTCTCTCCCCATCAAGGCCCTCTCAGCATTATACAAACAAATATAAACTGTATTAAAAACATCATCAAATATGTACCATAACAGACAAACAAAACAATAAAACCAGACCTGAGCCGCATTGTTAAAGGGGGTTTGAAAGTGCTACAGGTGGCAACTGTTTGCAGCACAGAGAGAGGCCTTTCAAGTAGGTCCAACTTTTATCTTTTTTTTTTTTTTTTTTTTTTTGCAGAATGTCCACATTTTTTATTTGGTGATCTATAGCTAATTCAGTGATCAAAGCGTACATATCGTTTTGCTTCAGTTTATTTTATTGAACTTACAAGGTGAAGTTTAGAGCTCCAGGTGCCATTATACTTCTGAGCTCTTACCCTTACAGTTCCTCCTCTTCCTCTCCAATGAGCTGTCATTGCTGCAAATGTGGTACTGTCTCCCATTTTTCACTTCTGATTTCTATTTCAAGCGGGTATATTGCTGATGATAGGTGCTGAATAGGAAGCTGGGAAGAGAACAGTTCTTTTTTGTGTTGAATTCCTAAAGCAGTAAGGCTGGTGGCCTTGTGACACCTTCTGCCATACACCACGGTGTGTGATTTCAAAGGGCTTTCTTCAGGGCGAATTGACAGGATTAATCTGTGTCCTTTACTCATCATTGTTATGTATGTCTAGACTGCCTCATCAGAAATTTTCAAAAGAGCTTAATAGCCAGATCAGTTCAGAGGGGAGGGATTCACTACTTTCAGTGGGGCAAGCCCTTGCCCTCAGAGAACTGGATCAAAGCCCAGCAGCTCTTTTGAACAATATCTAATTGACGGTGGTGCTGTTTGAAGACATTTTTGCCCCTTTGGCAGAGATGGCCACTCTTGAGTCTCTGGCTACAGAAAGGTCTTTATGAACATTTCCAGTTTGCTTCAGAAGATAGAAAAGACTTTTGGGATGGCAATGGACAAGCTTCAAGTACTGACAGAGAGTTGACACCACACAGGAGACGTACAAGGAAGAGCACGTTCCTTTCCTCGTGCAAGGAAGGAACTTATCAGGTTTCAAATATTAAAAGAAGCATTGTAAGCTTTTTGTCTTGTTCTCTGAAAAGAGAGAAAATGTTCTGTTAAGAGTCAGTTTTAATCAGTCACGTTACACCAAAATTTCATTCTTTTTCTTTTTTAAAGAAAAATGTTTTGACCAGCTATATTATCCAGCTTTCTTTTCCTGTTTTATCATTGCTGATACACCATGTTTTCCTCTTTCATCATTTTTACGGTTAGAGCTCCATCACAAAATCTATATTAGGCTACAGCCATTTGGGTTTAAACCAGAATTTTTTGATAAAACTGGTTAAGCTGAATACTCAAACATCTTCCCATCAGAAATGGCTGTTTGACTGACTTGGAGCCTTTCTGGGGCAAGATGTTGAATTTTTTACTGCATTTTCCTTTAGAAAAACTGAAAGAAAACATAATTTCAATTTCAAAATGACTTCTGTTTAAGAAATATTTTTATTGTGTGCGACATGAGTCCGAAGAGCTGACATTGGAATAAATTGTCTGAAATTAAATCTTTTTGTGTGGGAAATTTCAAGCTTTTTTTGTTGTTGCTCAAAACAAAATAAGTCTTCAAGTCACTGTTAAGTGTTCCCATGGCACAAAATTTTCCTATTTCAGGCAAGTAGGAGCAGCAAGTGAACATTCGTAGCTTGCTTCATATTTCATTACACATAAAGGAAATTGCAGTATATGATCGTTCAAATTAAAATAAGTATTTGAAAATCAGGTTTATTTTGGTGTTTTTTTTTTCCTTGTGTGATACTGTAACAGTCAATCCACTTAAGCTATCTCCTTCGTATTTCTTGACTCTTGATACAGTAAAGCAAATGATTTTATTTTATTTCCTATTCCATTTTGAGAGAAAACCTCAACATTTCTATCATTTTTTTCTAACATTTTATTTCAGTGAGAGTTCAGGAGTGTTGTAGTGGTTCAGTAGCTCTTAATGATATCTATTTGTTTTGCTCTAGTTTTCCAGATCAAGATATTCGCAGAACAGCAGTCCAACAAATAGAAAATCTGTCAAATGATGAATTGTTAGAATACCTCCCACAGCTGGTTCAGGTAAGGAAGAAATTGATAGCCAAGGAAGCCTTCTGTCCAAATCGATAACTTCATTAAATACTTCTGATTCTTTCTGTTTGATTGATACATTGTAAGAGGAATAAATAAGAAAGGCTGGTCAGCTGCTGCAGTGATAGAATTAACAACAGGACTGAGATATAGACTGGTTTCCACTCAGGAGAATGCAGTTGTTTGGCATGCTGATTGAACTTTCCTGGGTGCTACAAGAAGTTACTTTCAAGTAAAAAACAAAAATAAAAAATGCTCCTAAACAAGAGAAATTCTGCCATGACCACCAAACCAGGGGCTGGTGGTGGCAGGGCTTCATTGCATTCAAGGCAGCAAATGGTGTTGGAGTGAATTGGTTTTCTTAATACCACATCTATGGGAAAAACCATTGTCAGCAGAGAGTAACAGGGCAATTTGGGTGTAGAATTCTTTCTTTATAGATGTACATTGTATTTCACTGGAAATTAATGTTCTACAAGTTATGGCCCCACTGCTTCCAAAGCAATTACTTTGTGGTTGAGTAGGTCCTTTATTACTGTTAAGGAGCCAGACACTTTGAAAATTTTATCCCCTTACTTTGTAACACTGTGTACACAGATTGCTTACAATTCCACGTTTCAGAGTTCCTCGGGGAGTTTTGTGTGATTTTAAATATATATTTATATAAACGTATGTTTATATATAACGCATGTATATATACATGCACGTATATATACATATCTTGATAGATACTACTACTACTACTATTTACAAATATATGAACATATTTATGTAATCTGCTACTGTGAAGCTGGTGAACCTGCACAGCTTTACAGCATTCACACAGTAGGACATTTATGTGATCTTTCATCTTCTGCACTTTCTGCTTCACAAATAAGTTTATTTTCCAAACCAAGTAGTCAGATAAAAATTTCAATACGGCATTGATAGTTTTAAGAGGGGGAAGAAAAGCTGTGTATTTACATATATGTTAATACAGACAGAATCAGGATGATATCCACCTGTCTTACAGATGGTGGCAGACACTTGTGTCCTGAAGTTTCTTTGCTCATTGCATAAAGCATTCACCATATGTTGTATTGTTTTGTTCAAACTAAGCACTGGGTTCTTTCTGATTAATTTTCTTATAAAGGAAAGACAATAAAGTGAGCGTAGAAGTTATTCTTATTATTAATTTATCTCTAAAGGTGCTCAAGTTTGAATGGAGTCTTGAAAGCCCTCTAGTGAAACTCCTGCTGAACCGTTCTCTTGAGAGCATCCAAGTAGCCCATCAACTTTACTGGTAAGACCATTTGCTATTTCTACCATAGTTGTTCTCTGTTACAGTGTACGGAGCCATGATCCTATTGATGACAAACTCTCTTTTTGTTTAAAATCAACAGAAAACCTAGTTTTTGTTTACTCTTTATTCTTCTTTCAGTACTGAGTATAGGTACATTGTATACGATGCTGCCCCTGGCGGGAGGTAGGGGGGAAGTTCTATTCACTTAAGATAGCATTTGTATTTTTCTCCGTTTTCTGGTTTGAGCAAAAAACAGTCTTCCTCTAAATTTGCAAGCTCCTAGCAGTGTTGGCTTACTTATAAAGTATTTTATGATTTCTCTCATCTCTCCTGAAGTCGTTATTCTTTGACACACATGAGAAGTCTATCTCTTACCCCTTTGCGTCTCAGTCTGCTTTGTGATGGTAGAGTTTCCCATAGTTCCTTTGAGTGATGATGAAGGTCCTGACAGTAACTGCCATCACCATCCACCTCTACAATTTACACCCCCGAGATTGTGTTGTTGCATGTGGTAGTTATTCTGTTTGCTATTCTTTACTTCAAGGCTTTCTGAATAGGAATGTGGCTTTCTGCCATCTGAATGACTGCCCTGTGATCTGAAAATCAAAATGTTGTGGGGTTGTTTTGTTTTGGTTTGTTTTTTTCCTGTTTAGTCATGATAGATGAACTGAGCTTTCTTCTACAGTTGAACTGCTTCAAAACCCTCAAAGCAAAAAGTTTCCTCCATGCAAAGGAAAGACAGCAACTTGAAATGTAATCATTTGGTTGATGAAGTGTGAGGTTGGATAGAGCATAGATAATACTTTCATACCTGCGTGATCTCTGGAACTGTTCCTGCAGATATAACAGGATTATGAATGTGTTTGTTTCCCTGAAATGAGTAGGGTAACAATAACATGCCTAATGAGCGTATCTGTCAAATAAGGAGGAACCACATTTAGCAAGCCATTTTTCTGACTGAAATATGCCTGAGACAGTTTCTGCTATCCTGTATTAATCTTAATCATACTGGGTAAAAATGTCCAGTCTAGAGTTCTTAAATGAGTGTAAAGAGAGAGTCTGTAGTTTTCCTGTGCAATTAGAAATGATTTCTAGAGTTCAACGGACAGAGGCAACATCATTGTTTACTTGTATTTTCTTTAACTTATCTCTTCTTAGAAGAAGAAAAATTACTAAGTCTATGTGGTCTTCTTCATCTTTACTTTGCAGTCTAGACCTGTGTAGATCCCCATTTCCCCCCAAATTTTGCTAAAGCTATCTAATATTATAATCTTGGCTTATATATAGATGTTCCTTCCTGAATACCCTTATCTGGCACAGTACAGTTTTATATGGCAAAATACATTTATTTTATATATAGCTTAATATATAAGATAGCTATACATACCCACATGCAACAGAATATTTCTCAGTGTTCACTGCCTTTCAGCTGGTAGGAGTTCTCT
Source organism: Scolopax mira (assembly GCA_004320125.1). Taxonomy (NCBI): domain Eukaryota; kingdom Metazoa; phylum Chordata; class Aves; order Charadriiformes; family Scolopacidae; genus Scolopax; species Scolopax mira. The sequence goes on from BJBW01016108.1 coordinate 42,092, forward strand.
TCTTGTCATCCAACTATGGATTGTTTTTCAAGCACATTTTCTCCTTGTGTGCATTAGCAATTGGAGATCTCATCAGCTACTGAGAGTTTGTTAAATATTTTGATTATCATCTTCTGCTGTATTTGCAGATGGAACAGTTTACTAGTTTTCTAGATTTGTTTCCAATTACGCATATCCTGAAGCTGCCCGTGATTGTAGACACTTCCTATAAATAATATTTCTAATTGTATAAATAGTGATGTGTTATTTGTCCTTAAACAAACAGTATCTTCTACCTGAAATGTGGACTTTAGTTTCCTAGGACAGATTTGGATTAAATCTTAAAATGAACATGCATAAAATGAACACTTACACATACATATGTATGTATGTGTAAATATTTGTACGTATATAAAGCATGCATACACACATACACATACACTTCTAGAAATATTTGAAGATATTTACCTTTTTTGTTGTATTGTCTTACTGATTCACAGGACAGAAATGGATATACTATTGTCAGCATTAGGATCTTGGTAACAATTGAAAGAATACATTGCCTGCTAACACTTAGCATCAACTAACTTTCCTTGTAACCTTGACAATCTCAAGAGTTTCCTGCCAGGGCCTCCTCAGCCAAAAAACCAGATAATATCAGGAGAGGGAAACACTGTGCTAGTGGATCAGGTGTGTATATTTGAGTTGTTTTTTGTGGAAGAACCTGTCAATAAACTGCGACAGATGACTTTTTTTCTGAGAACAACTTCATCTAATGGCAATGCCTTAGAATATGGCAAAACCTGTGAGAGTGGGGAAATGTGACAGAAGTAAGATGGTGGGAGATGGAAATTACAGCGGCCTCTGTGGCGGTCATCTTTAGAAATAGAGTGGTAGAACTATTTTACACCTAATGTAAACTTGAGTGGTCAATAGTTTTAGGTCAGGAGGTTGTTTCAGATGATATACTTGCTGGATGGCTGCTCTCAATTTCAAAAATTGATAAATTTTAAACAATTTGACTAAATTTCTGTGTATAATATATATTTAGCTGCACAAAGTAATTGTGCAAGCATCTACTGGTCCCACTCAATTTAGTGGAAGGATCTGGTGTACATTTTTTATTTAGCTTTTGTTTTAACTGGTTCAATCTAGCCTGAGAAGTATGGCACACATCTCTTAAAATTTTGCTTCTTGTATTCATCACACTGTACACTTTTTTCCCTTTGATTACTTTGCTCCATCATGTTCTTCAGTAGTAAACTGATTTTTGCCTAGCATTTGAATTTATGTAATTATTCTTATTCCTGTTCCAGGATTTTAAAAAGCAGTTTCACAAGTCATAAATGCCACTTAAAACATTTAACAGTAATTTCATGGTTTATATTAATAAAGCCTTAATTAATGAATAAAAGCTTTCCTCTATGTCACGAATTCAATTTCAGTCCTCATAAAATTAATGGAAAACAGAGGTTTTCTTCCACTTATTTCTAAAGAGATTTTAAAAAGAAGCTCAATGATTTAATAATGTGGGGGACTCATGTGTGCCTGTTCCCTCACATAACTTCTTTTGAGAAATATGATTAGGTTACAGTTGATTCTCAAGTGTTGTACTCTGTTTCATTACCAAATTAGCAATCAAGATGCAAGGACTGGTGAAAACAAACTTTAATAACAAGTTTATATTTATTTTTAATTGTAATGAATGAAATTACCATTCCAGTATTAAATAATACAACATTGTGCACAGTGTAACTGCCCAAAGTAAAACTCAGAAACAAAGACTCTAATGTAATTCAGAAAACTACTGATGTGATTTCAGAACCACAGGGGAAAAGTCAGCTGATTTTAAATTCCTTGTTTTATGATGCTATTTTAAATCTAGAAGCTAGTTACCAAAACTGGTTTACTGTCAACACCAAGTTACTTTAATGAAAATATAATTTATAATATTAATATCACAGTTATTTTAAATTGAGTCACTTTCCCTGCACACCAAAGATAAGCAGTTACCTGACGATGGTCTGCCAGCTCATCACCTTTTTAATATTAATGTTGGATAGTAAATTGTTAACTCCTTTCTATCAAGCCGTGATAAGTTTGTCTGAAGACCTTATTTAAAAATTATGGGACAGTAATTGGCAAAGGTAGGCAAAACAGACTGTTCTTGGATGGGATGCATCTTTAGCAGTTGTAAATCAGGATAGCTTTAGTCTTTGCTTGTATTTGCTGAAGATTTGTCCAATTAATTCTGCTAATTCAAGTGAAAAAATAATTGATCTTACACCCTGTGTTTGCTAGGTTTTTTCTTATCATGTGTGACTTTGACCCTCTCTAAGTTCTTGAGGAATTTGGGCCACTTGCATCTATTGCTATTTCAGTTCCTCATTGGTACTTTTGAATGCACAGCCCAAGGAGACTAAAAATTGCTCATGTGTGTAGTACCAGCACAGGACCCTTGTACCTCTTAAATCCCATTGTAGTCTTATTTCCAGAGTTCCTAAAGTCCATGAGACGTAGGGAACATTGATCCTGCCCCACTCTCTTCTATTCACTTGGATTCTAGTCTTTCCCCCCAGAGTTCCTGGGAGGGTAGAAGGCTGGATCAAGTTTTCCCATTCCCTGGAGCTATGCTGAGAAGTTATTAAATAGGCTCTAGCAGAGCAGAAAAGTTGCTTGAGAGGAAGGAAACCTGCTTTGAGCCCCTTTGGGCCCTTCTGCTTGCTGGAAGTCTCCATTTATTTCCTTCCCACTGTGTTTCACACACAGGGTTTGGTTTTGGGGGTTTTTTGTCAGCTTTTGTGACGGAGTTTTAATCCATCCCTCTGTCTCTGGCAAGCCACCAGTCAGTTTCCCAACTTGCTTGAGTGCTTTTTTTTGGCTTTTAGCTACTTTCATAGGTGGCAGCCGCAGCATATGATGGAAACAGCTGGCTGGGGCAGCAGGTGGCCAGGAGTATGTCTCACAGGTGGTTGCCTTCCACAGGAGGAGTGAGTAGAGGGGACAAGAGTAGTGTCCTCTAAGAGCTGTGGCAGCTCCTTGAAGGTGGAGCGAAGGAACAGGTTTCATTGTCGTGGAAGAGAACAAGTGTTTGTAAATTTTGGCAGAGCATGAGACTCTGGTATGCTTAGCTCAAGAAACGAAAAAGCTGAGTGAAATCCTTGCTGAAGGCAAAATGTCCTTTTGTAGCTTGTCTTCTAAGTTTTCTTAGAGTTTTTGAGTCACTGAAACTTTACAGAACTTTTCTAGTTTATAACATTTTTCTGTATTTTGACTAACATCCAAAAGGAGAAGGAGTTGTCTTCTATCTTTTTCAGTCCACATCTTGTAGATAAGTAAGAATGTGAGAGTATAAAGGAGGCCTTGGTTGAATCCATCATACTGAAAACAATGTGAATTAGACCATTGATTTCAAAGGCAGAAAATAATATTTTACTTTTATTTCTTTTTCTATATAAAAAGAACTTTAAGAATCCAAAAGAGCATAACCAATGTATAAAAGTTGAAAAAAACAAAGTTGAATTCTCTGCTTTTGGGAGGTTTGTCCCTCAATACTGGGCTTTCCAAAATCATTAGCACTTAGTTTCACTCAGCACTGGGAACAATAGATTATTGCTTCATGTTTTCTGAAAGGAAATATATTTTTTGCTGTCAAAAGTGGTTTACATTAGCCATAACTTACTTGAAGACTTCAAAAGAAGAAATAAATCAAGCAGATACTCATCTGTCCAACACTTCTAATTATCTGAACATTAAACAGGCGGCCATCCTCCAGCTCTTTCTCTTCCCACATTATGGTGTCTTTCTCCCACAGTCAGAAGTTGTCAAGAGTGCTAATTACTAATGAACTTCCTAAATAGCTGTGTAGAGCAGACTGAGAAGCCTATTCCATTAAAATTACATTAATGCAAATACAAAAGACGACTTTTTTGTTTTGTCTTAATTTTGCCCTTCATACTGATTAGAATCAGTAGATCACTTAATCGTGTATGTAGCTTTAAACCTGTGAATAACCAGTCTTGGTGTATGCCTGATCAGATGTTTTGCTACTCTGCATTAGGATTTGAGTTCAAGTCTGGAGTTGCTCAGTCTTACTACCCTCTGAGGTAATGTGTCATTCAACCAAGGGATGATTATAATTTTTATCTGGAGGACTTGATGGTGGTCATCACTGTGTTTTAGACAGCAGAGAACCTCAACCATAAAGTGGATTCACATCTAGGGATTTTAGTTCTGAACTCATAATTCATAGTTATGAAATACCAATCATTTGGTGAGATTTTTTTTTTTCTAATTACTTATGTCTATAGTAAATAACACCATTAGACCATTATTTTTGTGAGATAATGGTTCAGCTGTCTCCTGTGCTAAATGTTTCATTACTAGCCATGTGGGACTTGGATTATTGCCTTGGAAAATATTCAGATAATTATTTTGTTTCCTAATTTACAGACTTTCAATTTTCTCAGACTCTGGTTTTAGAAAAAGATGATGTCAAATGAAACAAAGAGATTTTTGTTGTGAAGAAGCAGAAAGAAGTTACGTAATTCTTTGTTGGTTTTGACCTTCAGTATTTACAGACTTAGTGAACAAATGGTGCATTTACATCAACACATTTTAGTTTTTAAGAAAAAAAGTACTATTTTAGACTGACTTTTTTCTGTCTCTAAAGAAAAAAAGAAATGAGCTGGCTGTGACCACAGCTGGAATTGATAAAAGGAGGTAGTATATTACAACTCTGGGTTGTCAGTGCCAGCTGCTATCAATGTCTAGTTACCCTTGATCTGCCAATACTGCTCAATAAAAGAGGACCAGGGAGCAAGACCAAGTGCTAGACCTCTGGTCTGCCATACTTTATAACTGCTGACTTCATCTCTGACCCTCTTTTGGACTTCTTTCTCAAGAGCAGCACTAGAGCACAGTTTGGGAATAATTCATTCCTGGGGATGGGGAAAAGTGCCCAAGCTTTGACACACTCTGTCCTGCAACACTACCCAAAAGCTCGTGTGGACCATGTAAGGCAGATAACACGCCTTCAGCATCTTCATGCATATCTACCATAACCCCTCCAATAATGTAACCGTATAGGAAAGATGGTTGTGGTCTTTTGGGTGTCCTCTGTGGAAAGGATTGAACGCGGCATTTTGGTGGTCTGTTCCTATGCCTCCGATGCTGGGACGTGATCGACTACAGTGACCCATTAGTGGAGTTGGACAGGACTGAGGAAGGGATTGAGAGGAGGGCTCTCTGCAGATGTCACAGAGGCTTTCGCCTGCTCCTTTCATCTTTTTTTTTTTTCCATAAAGTGTTTTATTGTTGCTTCCTTGAAAAACAAACCAAGAGAGACAAAATCTTTCCCGATGGATACCTCACATAATCTTTGTTTGTCCCAGAGGAACATTTGGGGACGTAAACCAGAGTAGCAATAAATCAGGAAAGCTTTTGACAAACATTCATCTAGTTCTGTTGCTTCAAATGGATAATTTTCAGTCAGGAAATTGATGGATGCGGAGGAGTTGTTTTGGTTTTTATACTGTGAAAGACTGATGGAAAAAGATGACTGAAAGAAATCCATGAAACTGTATCCTTGCACTGAAATTTGCTTCAGGTACTCGGAACTAGGCCAGTATATGACAAGTGACCAACTTGAATAATCTGAAATGTCCAAAGCATCATAATAATAACAGTAGCTGCAATTTAAAGATGATGCACATTCCCCAAACCAGGCCGAAATGATTTTGGAGATTGAAATCCTCAGCCAAAACGCTAACAGCACAGAGAATCTCCTGTGATTCTCAGCTGAGAGGCTGGTGGTGTGTTTCACTGGTGAAATATGGCCTTCTGCAGCCGAGAGCTATCCTGCCGGTGAGAGGTGTCCTCCCGCAGGCTGCTGCTCTGCTACAGGGACAGGGCACTACCTGATCCTGCTTGCTGAGGTGAAATGTTAGGAGAGGACGCCTCACTTCAAATTTGTCAGATGTAATATCTAAAAAGTTTATTTTCTTCACGTTTCATGTTTGCACTTTCGCTTTCTGCCTTTTATGAACGTGTGGAAGCTGTTTCATTATCATCTCCTTTGTATAAAGCTTTGGTTTCTAGAAATGGCAATTATTGTATGCAAAACGAATCTGCAGATGTTTCAAAATTGCATCAGATTATGTAAAACACTTTATAACTCTTGCTTTGCTATAGGTCTCTTTCTCTTTCCAGTTTAGCAAGCTTTTGTATTTTAACTGTTAGCTGTTTGAACCAGTTTTTGGCAAAATTTGTCTTGAGCTGCCCTAGAGAGTTGTTTTCAATCAGGTTTGCTTCGAATGTGTGTCACAAAGTTCCTACTTGATTTGAATAAGGGCAGGGCAGGCTCTGAGTTTCTTGGGCTGATGTGTTGGGGGTCCTCATTTAGAGTTATCATGGGGTTGCTCCCAGCTTTGTCTGACAGGTTTCAGTTCAGTCATACCTATTTCTGAACACTTTCAGTGACATCTTCAGGGAAAAGAACGGATAAACAGAGAGAGGCTTCAAGCGGATGCAGGACATTCAGTGTAAAGAATTAGTGCTCATTATTATTGGATGTGTGTTTCTGTGGTTAATATTTCTGGGCTTAACCGTCACTTTTCACCAGAATGAAAGCTGGGCCTTGGAACTTTGTCTGAATGACTGTAATATTGGAAAAAGGAGACTCGTGAATTGTTGAATATGTTCCATCAGGACATGCTTTAACAGAAAATTACTTTGGGACTAATGGGAGTTTTTCTGAGAAAACGAATCCCTAATCTAAAAACAAATATAATTATTAACATGTTTTAAAATTTTTTAAAAATTGTGTGAAAAACTACAATAAAAGGAAAATAGGGACGAAAGGGAAGGATTGATCAAAGGCCTTCTGGAGTCCACAGTGCAGAGTTATGATAAGTCAGTATTTTTAGGTATTTGCAGATGATGAGTATTTCAGGATTAAATTCATAAACCCCTTGCTGTTTAAAAATATTTCCTTAAGCATTAATTGCTTTCTGAATACTCATCCATACTAAATGGTATATTACTCTGTAATCATAATGTTGTCATTTGGATGGGAACCAAATTAAAAATAAGCTGAGAGAGGAAAGAAAGAGCTGTCAGATGGGTTGTCTTTGCTTGGCTTTTTTTTTTTGCTTGAACATCACTGCTAACGTGTTGTAATAACCTCCTTTTAAGCAAGAGAATTACACAACGGACCATGTCTCACATCGTCTCATTCAGTGTTTTCTTGGCAAAGAACCCACTTGGTTATGTTGTTCCTTTGAAGGAAAACCAGAAAGCGAGCAGTGAATCACAAGGAATGAAGATTCCTTCCAAATCTAAAGGTTGTAAAACTCTATCCAGTAATTTGTACAACCAGTAGACCTCTCAGTCAGAAGACGGACAGCTGGATTGTTCTTTAGCTTCACTGTGGTGTCTATCAAATACACAGAATAGTACTTGGTAAAGTTCATGACATTATTTCCTTGTTTCAGAAAGAGTATCAGGCTACGGAATTCACTTTTGTCTCTGAAAGGCCATCATTCCTATATAAAGATATTCAGAGATATGTTCCCACAGTATTATATCAGTAGTGGTAGTTTTACTGAAATAATTCTGTGGTTGAAGGATTACTGTAAAGTTGTTAGTAAGGAATTTTTCACTGAATATTTTGAAAAATGTTCATCAAAATCAAAGCTTTTCACAGGATCATTGAGCTTAAATGCAAACATTCAGATGGTATCCAAAGTGCCAGATGAAAAGTGCCAGGTGAAAGCAGAGACTTGTGGCTGAGGTAACCCAATGAGCGCCACATTGAGCTATTTTGAATTATTTCTGTCCCTCCCACCACCCTATTGTTGAGAATTCTAAAACCCATTCATTCTAAAACAAGTCACCAGCATTTTTTTAACTCAACCTAAAGGAGAAGCAACAAATATTTTAAGACGGTCCCTAATACAAAAGTTGTTATATGAGGTACAGCTCCCCTTGGTGTTCATCTGGATTCCTCAATCCTAAACCATTAACAGATTGTCTTACTTCTTAGCTTGAAAACACACTGTCTTTTAAACATAATGATTTATGAACTACCATGGGTGTCTCACCTGTGCCATATGTCACCTGGCTGCTGCTCATTGAGAGCTCTTACTTGAGGGAAAAATCATTTGCTTATGTTAAAAATAATAATAATAATAATAATAGGTGTTATTAAGTGGAGGGTGGGGTTTAAGACAGGATAAATATATGGGAAATTATGTGGTTCTAAATTTGATTAAAGCTTCAGTGCTGGAGTACCTATTGGTTTGTTTAGCTTTCTTTCAAAGAGCTAATATAAATTACCTCCACTGAAAATTTTGAAAGGTGAATACAAATTTCTTTCTATTCTTACTTTGTTTCTACTCAGTTCAGAATTTTAGCAGACAGAAGCAAAATAAAATGCTGGCTGTTAGTCTCATCAGGAAGAAAAATTAGATTTTCAAATTTCCAAGGTGTGGTTGAGCCATGTGAGCAGAGCGCAATGCAGCTTTTACAGCTCTAGGGTAGTGCAGTTCCTGTTGTGAGGATAAATAGACATGGAAGAAAGGCCAACACTTTTTGTTAATATTATTAATGATGAGAAGAACTGCAGAAATGATCGATTTTAAGATGTTTTGGGAGATGGCTTTTAGAGATTGCCTGGGCCAAATTAGAAAAAAGGATTTCTCTACTGCTTCCCTCATAAGGATCTAGATAAACCATAGCAAATGAGCTTGTTAGTAAAACTAAGAATAGTAAAGTCCTTGTCATTAAAAGGAGAGAGAGTGCTGAGATGGGTACTATAATAATATAACATAGCAACAAAATTTTAATAGTCACTTGAATAAAGAAGAAATGACACATGCACATGTGGATGATCTTTTCAAATCAGCACCATCCCTCTCTCACAAACTGAGATTTCCTTTCTCATCTCATCTAATAAATGGCTTGGAAAGTTCAAATCCTTAGATATAAAAGATGACTTTTCAGACAGTATTTCAGTGTAAACAACAACGCAGCCCTCAACATTTCTCCTAATAAAACCCTCTTTTATGCTTCTTACTCTTCATTTTGTAGCTTGTGCAGCAGGGCTTATATCCAAGTAGATTTTTTTTTAAAAAAAAAAAAAAAAGAGTATCTTTTTTTCTCTTACATGAGTGCTCAGTTTTCATGTTCAGCTTCCCCCAGCAATTGTTCACGGTCTGTCATCCAGGGAAACTAAAATAGCTATTCTCTCAAGCCCGCCTTAAACTCCATTCCCAGACCAGCCCTTTCTCACATGTATGCAGCGGTGTCCTTCTATTTACAGATACACTGGTGCAGAGTCTTTATAATTTAATCTATGGTGTTACACGTATGGAAACTGAAGCCTTCTTCAAGATTTACTTGGAAATGGGTAGGAGGGTGTAATGTGCAAAGCAGCAAGGAGAACAGAGATAAGAGTTAATTTTTCCCAGCTGTGAAGTTTAGATTCAGGTGAAGACCTCCTAAGAGAACTTGTGATCTAGAACTGTTTCCACAAAAAACCATTATTCCCCGGTATAACCTGTGCTATTACTCTCCCCTTTCTGTGTAGTGTAATTTGGATTTGATTGCCTGTATTGCTACATGTTCCTCTGGAGACCCTTGTGCCTAGACATGTAACCACTCTGTGCTTCTATCTCAGTCTAAGTTATTGATTCTAGAAAACAAACAGTCATTAACTTCCCTTTCAGAGGAGCCACTGGAGGCTCATACGTGACCATTTCACACAAATCCTGACTGACTGAGCTATCCTCCATCGCCTCACGTAGCTTTTCTAAGAACCTGGAAGACTGTAGGCTAAATACTGGTAACTAAATAGTCAGCTGTTCATTAAGGGAAAAAAAGGTCTTAAATTTTTTGCATTGCAAACACGCAAGAGAATGTTGTCCAGGCAAGTGGCATAGGCAAAAGCCCAGTCTCTGCTATTCTGTATCCAACAGCAGTTTTGGTTTATGTGATTTAGACAGTGAAAAGAATAGGGAGACTTTGTTCATACCTTAAAATTAATCTGTATTACAGAAATCTCAAAGTATTTGTTGTTCCTGTAACAGTTGGGCCCCAGCAAGAAGTGCTTGTCAGAAACTGCAAGATGGGACTGAAGGCAGACTAGAGTGGCATTCACAACTTAGAAATGCAGGCTATTATTTCCAAAAAGTTATGACAGTCAACAAAATTTTAAGTCTTCCTAAGGCGAACCACCATATTCTTGAAGGCCTGCCTGTTATTACATCATATCTATTGAAACTGCTTCATGTTCTGTAGCCTCATCATCACAGGGCCCAATTGCACCCTGACTCTGGAATTCTCCCAACCTGTTGCTGAGGCCACGGCCAACCCCTTTGAAACAACCTGATCCAATATCAGACCTGCTTTGAACAGGGAACAGACCAGAGGACCTGCTGAGGTTCCTCTTCATGTCAGTTATCACATCAGAATAAGAGCAAATGGCATAGCAGTAGGGATGTGCGCTTTCTTCCACAGCATTTGAAGAAAGCAAGCCTGAAGGCAAGTTGAGCAACCCCAAAATTATTTAGGAAAAAAAACATCAAAGCTTAGAGGGACTAAGTTAAATGCTACTTGTATGAAGAGTTGTTTCTTATACCTTTGTATTCGTTTGTTTCAGTGAAAACCTTTAAGAGAAATAAGCTGATTGTTCCATTGTGCCCATATCACTAGTCACATCCTGGGGTATAAAAGTTCTGCAGCTAGGCAGAAAACATAAAAGTTGATGATGATATTATTTGAAAATTATCTGTATAAAAAAACGTAAGTTATAAGTAAAAATGCTCTTTGGAATAAGAAACCTGTAGTTTTCAATTAGTGTTAAATGAGAAATAATGTTATGTCAGCTGATATTAAATAGGTATAAATGTCTGGATTAGTAAAAAATTATCTGATGTCGGGAAAAAATTTAATTTACTGAATTGATATTAATCAGGCTCATTCGCTTTAGTATGACAGCTGCCAGCTTGGCTAATGCAGAAGGGATTGAACAGGGTTTTTCCAGAGCCAAATCCATGGGCAGGGATTAACTTAAAGAACATTCTCTCATCGTGAGTGCTGTAACACATTATACATATTTAACTGAGGGAAGACCTTGTCTTGTACATCAGCAAGGGAAGTGGGGTTCTGCCCGGGAAATATGACATTGCTCTCTGTAATAATTATCCTGTGAGCACTGGGCACAGAGAAGGTCAGACAGTAAACAAGACTTCAACGTTTCTTAGGGCTTGGCATAACAACAGCTGATAAAACTCTGCTTACATAGCTCAGCTAATTTCTACTTTGACCTGTAACATTTCCTTTGTAGACTCTGGTATTAGAAGTCAGTATTTATTCTTCTACTTAACCTTCTTCATAATGTCATTCCGCTGTGTGTGATGATTTCTATCAGGAGAAGCATTTTTCTTAATTAATCTTTTCTAATAGGCGCTGCTTAGCCAGCTTCTGAGTGACTTGTATAACCCACAGATCTCCTGTATGTGTTTTTGTTGATAGGGCAGTTTGTTGAAGTGAATTTAAGCAGCCATCGTGGCAAATTTTCTTGCGATTGCCAGTGCTTTGTGCTGTGTGTCACTCTGAAGTACATTGCCTGGTCATGGTATGAAAATGAAAAGTCACTTAAATAACAGTTCATTTTAATATCATTTTTTGGATCATTTTAAAGCTGACATATGCAGTCTTCAGCTGTTGCCCTGTTTTATCATCAGGAGTTTTTTAAACAGCAATTTAAAGGAGGTTTGAACAGTAATTTGCCTGGCTCTGCAAGGCAAATGGTTGCCACCCTTGTGAGTACTGCCACCACTTTGTTGGTAGAAATTATATGGCGCTTATCCATATTGATTTTTGGCATAAACAGATTTTTGTTCGTTCAGCAGAGTACACAGCTAAGGAGAAATGTGCTTGATTGGGGGATATTCACGAAACAAAACGTAAGCAAGATGTACATGGTGGGAGAAGGAAGGAAAGTTATCCTTTTGGCCTCTCGTCTGCTACCCAGCTGCACCCTCACATGGACTGAGCATGAGAACAGCACTTTGAGTATAAAAAAGAAACCTACGGCAGAACCAGTGAGTTTCAAAGTCCCAGCAGCATTTTGTGTCAGACAGCTGATCTATATTTATTCTGCTAATGCAGTAACTGCCCCTGGAGAGCACACTCCACTCTTTACCTGACTCAGGACATATGGAAATATGACATCTGCTTACCACAATAATACTTCCACAAATGAGATTGGGAATCTTGGAACTAAAGCTGAACTTTTCATCACAACAACTAAATCTTATTTCTGCTTTTCTCATGAATAAAAAAAAAAAAATGCCTGGGGCTGCTGTTTTCTCCCATAGACTGAAAAATGCTGGCTATATGCGAAACACTTGGGAAGGAGGTGGCAATGTTATTAAACAGACCTATTTGCCATGACATTTACCTCTGTGGCATAAGAGCAGCTTACAAACATACACAGCATCCTATGAGAAAGTAAATAATCCTTTTCTCTTTTAAAAAGCAAAACAAAAGCATAGAAAAATTTAAAAATTTTGCCAAGGTCACCCAGCAAGTAAAATCAGGAATTCAAGATGGATTGTCATTCCTATGTCTGCCTCTAAATTCTTCTGACATTAAAATCTATGAATTTTAACCCCAAGACCATACGGTTTGATCTGAAGAGAGTCATGTAAGATTTTCTTGTTAAAAGCTTAAGAAGTAATGCCTTCTTGTTAGGGGTTCATTAAAAGGGAACTTAGCTTATTCCAAAGTTTATTCAGATCTGGTCCCAGGGTTGAACATGTCTCAGCAGAGCTAAGATGGACTTGTAAACCTAGATGAAACTTACTGTCTAATAATCAGCAATGAAAGAGCAACAAGCTGTCTGAAATGAGAGATTAATTTCAGCAAGGCTTTGCAAACCAAGCCAACCTCATTTCACGGAGGTCTATGCGTCACTTCCCTACTGTGCCTGCCCTCCAGCTCTTCTGTTTTCCATGGTAACTAGGCCAGCTGTCAACTAGGAAGATACCCTTGGGCCAACTAAAAAAGAAAAGTTTTCTTTTACTAATATCTTTCCCTGGTACATGAGCTTAACTTCAAATTCCCACTTCTCTTTTTACAAAGCCAATATTTAGTGGCAATAAAGTGGTAAAACAGAAGGAAGATCAGAAGAAGACCAGTACTTAAAAAAGAGGAATCTGAAGATATTTCTTCCCTGTTCTGCTTTCCTCTTCTACCCTTGCAAAAGGTTACTATCCCTATATATAAGGGAGAGAAGAATGAACAGAGACCAAAAAAAAGAAAAATAAAACCAGAGAGAAAGAAGGAAAACAGGCCTAGAAAGAAGGGATATGAAGATCATAGAAATACTCTTCTTTACAATGTAAATGCTTCTTCTCTTGTCCTGCCACTGACAGGACAGAGCTGACAAGAGTCATCTCTCGTGGTCTCCTCTGCTTTAATTAAATAAAAACGTGGTAGGTATCATCTTGTTTGAGGAAGACTGCAGAATATCCTTATGCGTAAGGAGTCAAGAGATTTCTCCCTTAGAAGAGTCAGAATCTTGAAAAGATGAAAAAGCGTTACTGGGAGAGACTCCACGACTGAAAAGTCTGGTTCTCTGTCTTCCGTTCCCTGAAAACATATGAATTTTGCTAGTTATTTTTGAAGTGTAAAGGACCGTATGTCTTCATGATGCCGCTTTATTTGAGCTATGGAGGTTCTATCAAAGTCACACCACACATGCACAGAGGTAACAAGTTGCTGTGATCTGATGGTCTGATCCATGCATCCTTTGTTGGTGTGCAGCATTGGTCCTACTACTGAAGCTGTACTCTTCAGTAGGCTTCTCTAATGAGATGCCACATGGCAAACTGCCAGAAAAAGAACACTCGACATCTTACAGAAAACATACGATATTGGATATGAGAGGAATACTTAAAACAGAAAGTTTTGCAATCTTGTAATTAGACTGAGGTACTGTCATTGCTGAAATGCCTAAAGCAGTACCTGATGAAGGCTCATTATACCTCCCTATTCCTGCGTAGGCAGTCATCTGAAAAAAAGTTCCCTTGGTTAAATATTGGGAAAAGAAGATAAACAGGGCCGGTAGCTAGAGCAGAGATGTCCGGGTGAAAGGAAAGATCCAGAAGGGACAGACAGGTCAGGAAGTAATGTGGGAATAAGGATCCTGATTCTTCTTGCACCTGTATTACCTGTGCTTAAAACACAATAGAGCTACAGACAGGTTCTTCCAGAGAGGTAGAAGTGAGACTTTCTTAAAAGAAACATTATCTCCACATGTATTTGGGGTGTATCGAATCTCATCTATCCTTCCTCTCCTGTTGGCATCTGAGCACCTTGTCTGGAAAAATCCAGGACTGTACTTGAAAGATAACAGCTTTGACTGTAGACAGTGTTAAGCAAATCAAATTCTTGTAACTGAGTGCAGAGCAAATGGAAAAACTAACAGCCCGTATCAAGATGGAGTAGAAATTCTTTTGAATGACATAATTCTTGCAAAACAATGACACTCTCTGTTCCAGTTCCCCCCACCTCAAAAACCAAACTCTCCCATGATCAGGGTGAGTCATAACTCAGATGGTAATCTGAAAACTCTAGGATTATGAAGCACAGATCTGGCTCAGAATGCATGAATAAAATCTGGAACTGCTCCTAATAAGAGTAGCCAAAGGCCACGATGACCTCGTAGAAAGAGAAATTTTATTTTTTTTTTAAAAGAAAAAAAGTAAAAAAAAAAAGTATATTACTTTTAAAAGTGAAGTTAACCAAAGAGTTACAGTGTGACTCTGGTTAAATTCTGCAGTTCCATGTAAATCTGGGTTGCCCAGTGCATGCAGAATGATATAGAATTATTTCTGTGTCATGTGTTTTGTTTTATAGTGTCACAAGGGATTTTTTTCCTTACAGCTGCGAAGCTAATGGGAAGATACAGAAGCTATTCAAAGCCATTTGGTAGACATGAAGTACCTAAACAATAAGCAGATGACAAAAAACATTTTCCCATTCTCCTCAGTGCATTGGGGTGATAACTGTGGCCTAAATTGAGATACAGTACAAAGCAATTCCACCATCTCTAGTGGACTGCTTGAACCTGGATTAATTTTGGGTTTTATTTATATGGTTTGAAAGTAGAGTGGCTTAGTCACCTCCGGTATCCAATTAATTGCTGGCATATTTGGACATGATCCCATTAAAACCATTGGGTCTACTTATTTTAGTGGTGATTATCCCATCTAATCCCATTCATTGCAAGCTTCCAATGCAGTTACCCACTGGGAAGAATACAACGATTTCTGTTATGCCTGGAATGAATGGTGTGATTCAGTTTCTGTGCCACAAACGGGCTCCAAGCTATTACAAAGATAAATGATTTGTAGTTTTCAGCCTTGCTGAAATGATTGTAAGATGACCTTCTGACAAAAGCATGGCATTTCTTCTGAGGAGAAAATCCACAGTTTTGAAACAAGCTCAGACAGGGACATATGTAGTCACGTGAAGAAAGCACGGGCAAAGATGGAACCAGACTTTCCAAAATAAGTGCTAGACTTAAATGCCATGCTTCTCACTGAATACCAAATAATACCTCCCCATTGATAGCCTTCATGCAGAGATGAAATGTAATACATTTGTTAGTTGGGGTTTTTTGGGTGTTTTTCATTTGTTTGTTTGGAGTTGGGTTTTTTGGTTGGTTTTTTGTTGTTGTTTTTTTTTAAATTCTGAATACAACTTTTGGAAGGGGAGGGTTGCTCATTCTCTTTGATTCTCTTTACTGAGACAGTGGTATTTTTTCTGTTACTGGAGCGTTGCAATCCTGCGTTTCAGTCACCCTTAGCGATAACGGCACCTCATTTCTGTAGCTCTGTAGTGACACTTTCTGAGGGTGGGATCTTTGGTGGGCTGTGAGCCCTCCCTCACGGATTCTGAAGTCATCCAGTGTCAGCACTGTTGTATACAGGCGGTGTTGGAAACAGGCACTAGTTGTGTTGTGTTGGTGTCCTGCTGCAGGTGTTTTTTGTGTTCGTGATAGTGTGTTAATAAATTTGTTCCTCTGCTGCTTGCAGACCCCCCCAATGAAGAGGAGCTGACTAGAAAGAGCCAAACTTTGCGAACAATTCAGGGGAGTTTCGGTGTTGGTTTTGGTTTGTCTTTTAAACTGGAACAGAAAGATACAGATGCTTCTTTTTACAATGTGATTCTTGTAGCATTTATGTGGACAATAACACATCCATTCAAGAAGCTGGAGAAGACAGACATGTTCTGAGAGTGATTATTTCTTGCTTAGACCTAGTAGCATCTACTGTCTGGTAGTGATAGTGCTACTGGTGCATGATTATACTTTCCTATTTATCCTCGCTGCTGTTCATTTTCAAGGTCAATCCTCCCTCTTCTCCAGACAAAAGTGCCTTGATCTGGGCTTTATTTTCTTAATACAGAAATGTGTGCAACTAACTATACTATGTATCAAATAAAACATTTTTCTGCCAGGCAGCCTCAGCAGGCTTTGGTAACTTATTTGCGTAGCGTAGTATAGCCTTTGTTTTCACTGATTTGCTAAATTTTTGTGAGCCAGCAGGACATGCGTTCACACTTAGGGCATTCAGTGAGAGTGGGGGGAACTGGGCTGATTGACTCTACTGGATCAAGTGATTTGTCTGGATGCCAGTTGTGTTGCCTTGGGAGAAGATTAGCAAATAATGGCAACTAGCCCCTTGGCTCCCATAGAGATGCATTTCTCAGCATACTTTATAATAACTCTCCAACAATTAGTTGTTGTCTAAGGGAGACCAACGCGTTAGACATCTGTTATAAGTTATGCTATAAAAAAAGAATCAGAAAAACAAAAGCACATGTATCACACGGCCTTTTAAAACAAAATTTCACTTTAAAGAGAGGTGTTTTCCTTTCAAGGGTAATGCTTTGAAAAATGAGTCTATAAAAGCAGCTCTGATGTATAAGAAGCAGCAGGTGAAGCTGACTGCAGGTGTCTTACAGGAGAGATGTGAAGAGCCAAAGGTGGGCAGGTGCTGCAAGCTATTGAACAGCTGCTGCTCTTCCATCCTGGAGACTTACTTGGGTAGAAAGATTCAGAGAAAGTACAGCACCGCGTTTCACTCGGTCTACTCAAGAAATGTAAATTTTCATTCTCTTCTTGTTCTAGAATAGAAAGAGAGAAGAAAGATCAGCAGATGAGCAGAGTTCTGCCACCCCCCTTTGCTTCTCCCTTTCTGCCGCCTTTGTACTTTCACTTTGTACGAGTGAAAGGGAGTTCAGTCGTGGTCCTTCCAGTCAAGTGGGTGGTCTCTCACAGGGTTTCTGTAAAGCGATGGAAAGTGCTCAGTCCTGCAGTCACTTGGGAGACCGGCCATGTCCCTCCCATCTCTGTTGTACATTGACTCTTCTGCCTAATTGACTCTGCTCCCCATTCTCCCCTGCAGAAATTGGGGTGTTCTCAACACGTTAGGCATCTTGTGCTTCTCAGTTGTTAGTTTTTACATCTGTGGCTTTGTTGATTGCCATGGCCCAATATGTCTACACAGACTGATTGTTTTCCCTGTTTTCCTTTCTGACTTGTAGCATATAAATCACACTTTTCTAGAATTTGCAGTTAGTTTCCAAGGGGAGGTATTATCCTGTATCTGTTTTTAAAGGAAGTTGACAGAGATAGCCTGTATGTTTCTTTTGAATAACAAAGGACTATGAAGAACAGAGCCACTTCAAGGCTTTCCAGCAAGGTTATTGACATTAAATTTTGCTGTCCATTGAAGGTTTATCTCACCAAGGCTGTGGAGGAAGCTGAGAACAGAGATTACATTGCAACAAGTGCAAGTGCTCCTTTCTGTTCCCTGAAGCAATAGCTGCCATCTTACAGATGTGTTCCTGGGAGCTTCAGCAAGCTCAGTCATCCATCCTAGGCACTGGCAAAGAGATCAGAAAAGAGCCATAGTCATATTTGCCAGCTTGGCACCCTGCTGCCTTAGAGTTTGGCTGCATCTAAAGAGGCTGTGCCTGAGCTTGCAAGTGAAAAAAAGATGAGTTCTGCAGACTTGGCTGTACTTTGCAGAGGAGGAAGGGGACTTGCGAGCGTAGGGGATGGAGGATGACAGGTGCTGTTTAGAATCTGGAATCCGTTGGAGCTCTCAGTGTTTGTGCAGTTCTTGCTATGTTAATATCTCTATCAAAGGCATTATGCCCTTTATCACTATCAGGGAAGTAAAAACCTTGTCCAATGTAGTCTTGGGGAGATAAAAGAAAAAATGAAGAAAGGTTTTACTTGCAACTGAGTAGTTAATAGCAACAGTTGCCCACCCGTCCTCATGGCCCGTCACAGGCTAGATGGAGGTATAAATCTTCAGCTGCACATTTTTGTCCTCTCTCTCATCCTTGTGTCTGCAGGTAATTTGCAATGAGAGTCAAGAACCTGCAAAATCCAAATGCAGTCCCACTGGCAGACCACCCCCGTTACTTATTTTCCTGTTTAAGAATGCAAGCAGTAAAATGTTTTCAAGGAGTCGAAAAAGAAATCAGTTGTGTGCTTCAGGTGTGTGCCATAGCTCCATGGCACAATAAAGCACATCTTAGGAGTGTTGCAGGATGGCTAATGAAAATCCAGATGGGTGGCAACCTCAGACACGGGAGCTGTGCAGTGGTAGAGAAGTGTGTTTGTGTGCTAATCTTTGATTAAAAGGGCTGTGGAAAATCATTTAAAAACCAATTATTCTTATAATGAGCAGCAGTCTTGTACTAATGTTATCTTCTTCTGTGACTCATCCTGCTTAGTAAAAGTGAAAACTAGCATAAAATATATCTTTACAACAAAGCATATTGACTTCCTTGGACAGGTTTACCAAAGGTTGACTAATGTCAGTAAGTACCTCAGCACTCACCTTAAAACCCTAAGGCACATCACTTTCCTGGTGTGTCTCTGAGTTAAAAACACTTTAAGCAAAGAGTGTATGGGGCACAGCTTTTGTGTAATAAATGCCAGCCATCACTTGGAAATGAATTAACTAGGGTCACTGCTCTGACTTTGATGCCATGTAAACAACCCACTCCAACTGTACTTGACTCTTTCATAGGAGGTAGGGGCTAAGGCTGCAACAAGATACTGGAGATTCTGGACTTTTCTTGGGTTTCTTGTGCCACAATGTGGTTTAACAGGCTACCTGCAAGCTGATCTGCCCTGCCAGGCATTAATGGCTGGTTCACCCCGCTCCCCGTTCTGAAGGAGACAAGGAGCAGATGTTCAAGCAGCAGAGTTGTCTGAGCGGCCTCACTCTTTTGCTTGTCTGCCAAATCCACCTCGGAGAGCAGACTGTGTCTCACCTGTTTTGGTACCAAGATCCATCCAATATCATTCCTTTCCTTCCTTTGTTTTTACTTTTTTTTTCTTCTTTTCCTTCAGTTTTCCTTTTCTCCATAGCTGCTACTTTTAGCCCTGTTTCTCCTTCTCTGACACAGCAGCCAACTCGGCCTGATTCAACCCCATCTTCCCTTCTGCCCTGTGGCAAAAATCTCTCCAGCACACTTGTGTTTCCATACCTGGTAGACACATGTTTCTGCAGCTGTGAGTGCCAGAAAACGGGGTTGGAGCCAGCTTGCAGGCACGGAGCCAATGCAGAAAGGACCTGCTTGCAGAAGTCTCCTGGTTTGAGGTTGCCCTTCTGTGGCCAGCCTGGCCCAAACCACCGCAAGAAGGAAGTTGGGAACATCTTTTGGGGCACCCCCAGTGTCTGACTGGGAGCCTCTGACTGCTGCCAAGCCAAGGGCAGGCTAGTTTGTTTCTTTACTAAATTTCAGGTCCAGCACCATCGTGCTGTTTCCCAGCAAGTGACCTTGGGACAGTGTATCTGAATTAGCCTGGCCTTGTTGAGAACGACAGTCTTGAATCAGAGAACCCTGAAGAGTGAGGACATCTGCTTGTTGTGAGGCGTGAGAATCCTCTGTAGAGACCTGGCATAAAGCCAAGCTTTTATATTGAGTTCTGTCTTGCAGAAAATTGTGAAAATTGTCAGGGAAAAAAAATAACCCACCAAAATTTCACGTTTCCTTACTGGCAGCCTTGAGTTTTAAATCATTGCAACTTTGTCTTCTCCTGTCACTAACTTTGTCTTCTCCTGTCCTAGCTTGAAAATTAGTATCTTGAGCACCTCTCCATCCTGCAACCTCAGAGGTTGCAGACTTCCCCATCTCTGCTGAGTTCTGGCAATGGCAGGGTGAAGATGTTTGGGCCAGGAAACTGGGAAGACAGAATTACAACTGCATATTTGTTTGGTTGTTGTATAAACATTTCAGCAAAGCCTACAATGAGTCATCACATTAAAAGCTGTCCTTTGTATCCTCCTTGGGACTGCTTTTATAAAATGAATATAAAAGTCAGACCCGGTTAATCCAAATCATTTTGCAAATTAAGGTCTGCAGGCTTTTAAAAGCATAGTTACCCCAGTGGGCAGGCAGAAGGAGCCTGCATTGCAGTCACCAGGCACATTTTGAGTGCAGGGCCCTGAGTTCCTCATAGGGCCTCTGAGGAAGTACCATGCACTGTCAAATGTGTTCAGCAGCTGCTGTGGAAATGGGTTTTACTGGTGGTGACTGGCCCTGCTTTCCCCATGGACTGGGCTCAAGCACACCTGAGACTATTCAAACTCTACACACCTTTGGTCCTTGTGCACACTTTATGCATAAGGCATCAGAATCTGGCCCATAATCCTTTCTTAGGTCAAAAAGAAATCTTTATATTATACGTGTATATAAGCTTATTTTCTGTGAACGCTCAGCCATAAGAATAATCAAAAAAAAATGGATCTTCTGAGTTGATCTGCCTTATGCAGGGAGTGGTTCTGTCTAAACTAGGAAAGCATTTTGGTTTTGCTATTTTGCTTTCTTGTATGTGAAATCCTTAGCTTTTTTTAGAGAAATAAAAGTTGTTTCTAATATTCTGCATATCTGAGAGGATTAAAGAGACTTTTCAAACAGGTAGCCTTTCTGGATCCCCTAAATATGCACCATTAAAAATGGAGTAGGTGAATGAGTATGATTTAGACACTCAGGAGCTGATTCCAATGCCAGGCTAAGTGCAGACAGAAGAACCTGCACCGACATAACCTGGCCAGTTCAAAACAGATGTCACAGTCATGTCATCTTTTCTTAGGTTCACTTGCACTTGTCTTTGCAGGGCACAAGTGAACAAGTTCGTTCTGCCTGTGCTCTGAGAGAAGTGCAAGCTGTTTGGCTGGATTTAGACTGAGCTGAGCTGTGCTTGGGTAGGCTGAAATTCTTGCTCATGTGGCAGTTTGGACTGTGCCAGTAATGCTTTTGTTTAAAAAATAATCACCAAACCTGTTCCTGACTTGCTGTTGAAGTGGACAGAGTATGTTTTTGTTTTAAATCAACATGTTTGCCTATAACTGAGCTAAAAAGCCACTGCAGAGTGTGATTCAGTACCCTAAACATTGGCACAGACATTACACAGCATAGGGTGTATGAGACATCTGCATGGGAGTGGAAAACATGAGATATTGCCTCTAGTAGACCCATGCCCTTCCATGGCAGCAGCTGGAGGCTAAATAGGATTTTCTAGGATATCTCAAATGGCACGAGGTATCTACATTTAAGCAAATGAATCCCATCCTGTGGAATCTGGGACTTACTCTGCTTGAAATCTGGAAGACATAGTTTATCAACTGCCATATATGCGTGTATTCTCAGCCTTCTTCAGTTTGTGGAGGGTTCAGGATAAGAATACAGCTGCCTCTGTGTGCTGGGGTTTGCCTTCCACCAGGCACTTCAATGACAATTTGTATTTCTCTCCAATCCAAAAAGCAATTATTTGTTTTTACTAGTCTACAGGAAGAAATGTCATTTCAATCTCCTCTGGAGAGTACTGATGATAAAATTCTCATATCTCTTTTCTTTCATGTCTGGGCATTTCTGATAGAAACACCACACATTCTTTTAAGATTTTTCAGTATTTATAAACCCTTAGATGTTCAGAGGTTTTGTGTAACTGGAAAGACTTTTCAAAAAACAGTAGGTGATATTATTGTATATTGGATTATATAGGAAAAGAAGGATCATTGCCTTACAAAAGAATCCTTCATCACCAAAAGATGCAATAGCAATAACGTGATGCCTTTATATATGATTTGAAGGAGTTGAAGCATCTATAGGAATTAAGATTTTTTTACCTTTAAATATCAGTGCTTGCTGATATATTGTTCTTACTTTTTGTTATGTGACATATTCATATGAGATGTGCCTTGAAAATCAACAGCTGCTCTGATTTCTGTCCTGTGAAAACTAACATTATTTGTTAGATTTCTGTAACTTCACCAGGTAAGGGAAACTGCATTAAGGTTCAGACATTTATAAGGAATTTAAGGTTTAAGATGTTCTTAAGGCTGTAGTTGCGGGAAGGAAAGTTCAGACAAAAGCCAAAAGCAGTTCATCAGTCCTTCAAGCAAAGGGAAATCCCAGGAGATGGGCAGGATGGCAGTAGCAATATAAAGGTGTTTTTTCCATCTACGCTTATAAAAATAAGTCAAATGTGTACAAAACCTCTGGCCCACATAAGGGAAAAGTTTCCCAGTGGTCAGTTCAATTAACTAAAAAACCCTCTAAACTCCACAGCTTTCTTGACTCAAATAAATGTGTAAACAGAGAAAACTGCATGGTAAACACAAAAAAAAATAATTACAGTTTTGGTTTTATTTCTTTTATGTTGGTAGTAACTCTAGTTCCAAAGCTTTTACAAACTTCAGTAGAACTAAAAGTTGAGTTTTTACTCTAGACCAACACTTAGCAGTAAAGAAAGGAATAAAGTGGGCTCATTTCACTCTTTTTAGCAGTATAGCCAATTTCAGAAATGTCTCCTTGACTTAAAACAGTGAAATTTTCTAGAACTGATGATACATCTGTTACTGAAATGGTCTTTAAATGCACCTCCTAGCTGAAAGATGTGCTTGATTGTGTAAGTGTATTGTCAGAAGGAAAAAAAAAAAAGGATAAATTTAGAGATGTCTATTTGAGACTGGACTTAAAAAAATACAACTTATTTTCACTTTTTAAACTTTTCTTGCAGAAATAAGAAGCCATACAAGCACTGCACTATGTGTGACAATAAGAAATGGCAGAATCCTATTGATTCAACACACTCAGAATCTCATTAGTTATCAAATGGAACCCGAGTACTTGCCAACAAATAAACAACATATTTTTTCATTCTCTGCTGCCCAAAGTCACCAAATACAGATTAGTCTGGAGTGCATTTATTGTTCCTGCTAGAGGTGGTATAAAATAAAAATCAGTTTTAGATACACAGATGTTTTTTTCCCCTCCTTCCTTCAGGCTGTTGAAGAACGCACAGAACGAAGTTCATTTCAAAAACTGGTATCAGAAACTACTGGCTGCTCTCCAATTCTGTGCTGGAAAAACCCTGAAAAATGAGTTTTCTAAGGAGGGGAAACTTCTCCGAATTCTGGAAGACATTGCCAAAAAAGTAAAAGCTACCAGTGACCCAAAAAGAAAGGTTTGTTAAAAAATACCCCCCACACCCCTTGCTTTCATCTAAGTTCTTTCATGTTATTTTATTTTTTCTAAGGTGACAACTCTTTCCTATAATGCCCTTTACATAAATAAACCCAAGATTTGACTAAAATTTGTAAAATTTTGTGCTGCTCTGGCAAAAAGTAAAACACATGGTTAATGGGCCAATTTAAATTCCTTTGTTAATGGTTTCTCAACCAGGCTTGGAGGTGGCAACAGAAACAGTGGCAGCAAAGCCAGTTCACATTTCCCTGAAAGGAACACTCATATTTGGCACCTCATCCCAATATATTTGCCTCCTGTAGAGCTGCAGTTTTTCTTGAAATCTTAAGTTGTGTCCTTGACAGGCTGAACATCCTCATTTCTTAGCAAAGCCAACCAGAGGGGACTATACTTAATATCTCAAATGTAGCATTCAGTAATTAATACTGTAAGTATATCTGCAGAGATGCATTCCTGGCCGGGGAAGGCTTGCAGTCTTCTTCTCCAGCAGGTGCAGTGTTTATATCATGTAGGTATATATCCAGCTCAAAACTGTTAATTTTCCAAGACAGCTGTTGTTACTTACTTGATGTGTAAAACTGTTGCTTGCTGAGATCTCAGCAAGACAGACCAGAAAGCCTAATAAAAATCGACCTGCCGCTGGTGCTTATCATGAAAGGTATCATGAACTCTTTTTGCCTTGTTAAGGATTCAAAGATTTTCAAAGGATTTTTCAGAAAACTCTCTGTTGCCACCGAGAGCAGCAAAGCAAACATGGAAGTAAAAAGACAAAAAATATTTGCAAAGACAAAAATCCACGTAAAGAGAAGGAAATAGTAGTGATACATTATGTGTTACTGTATGCATAATTCAGGTTTTAGAAATTAATCTCAGGGCTGTAGTTACTGTGATACTGAGTAACTCCCAAACCTTGCTGTTAACACACCTACAGTCAGATGAGGCAGATCACAGTGTTGAGGCAACAAATTGCCAAGTTGTCTAGTGAGGCAAAAAAAGATATGAGATGCAGCAGAGCAGGTACAAGGCTAATCAGCCCCTAATGAGGGGTATTGAATCCAAAGCTACACGACAGCGTGAACTGCTGGTGCACCTAGACAGTGAAAGCATGAACCTGGAGTAACATAACAGTTCTTATTTTTAATAACTGCCCCTCAGTGTCACCTCATTAGCTGTTATAAGGTTACGTGGATGCTACTAGCTACAAAAATTGTACTGCTTGTTTAAAATGTAGAAAGACAGTAAACGGCTAAAAAGCTGCTGTTCTGTTCTTTCATGTTATCATAATGATCCA
This sequence comes from Scolopax mira, assembly GCA_004320125.1. Classification (NCBI taxonomy): domain Eukaryota; kingdom Metazoa; phylum Chordata; class Aves; order Charadriiformes; family Scolopacidae; genus Scolopax; species Scolopax mira. The sequence continues at coordinate 66,954 of BJBW01016108.1, forward strand.
CATGTTGCAGGAGGTGTTAAAGGTGGAACTCATCAGACTTCAGCAGTTCTTCCAGGAGGTGAAGGTTTGTCGGCTTCCCCTGAATCCTGCACTTGTTGTCCAAGGCATAGAGGCAGATGTAAGTAGAGCTCATGCAACGGATTATGCTTGTAATTATTATTTTTTTTAGTATAGGGGGCAAGAGGGAGTGAATGGTTGCATTGGCTGGGAAATAGTCTTACTGGTGTTTAGCATGAGTCGTCTGGTAAATGGACATCCAGCTCGATCCCCTTCAAAGTGGGGGGCCTTGGTTGGAGGCAGAGGTGAAGGGCTCTGGGGTGGGTTCTGCACGCCTGTCTCACCTGGCGCGGCAGCAGCATCCTGCTCCCAGCATCACATGCCCTCTGGCATGTGATCCTGTTGATGGGATCCCCTGAAGCTGAGACCTGGTTCCTGTCCTGCACAGGTAGCTCTTGGTGCTCTTGGTGGTAGTTTTGGGTTTTTTTCTCATCCAGGACTCTCCCCTGTCATTAGCTGGGAGCAGATAAAGGTCTCAAGCTAGCTCTGTTTTTACTGAGGTGAGATGAGGCACGGGACTGAGAATTGCTAAAAACTTTCCTGTGTCTATAATCCCTATTAAAAATATCTTAGAAGTAAGGAAACAGCAATGCTCTTCAGCAGTCCTGGGCTTTACTTTGACCACGGTCCTAGGATTCAGTTATTCATTGATTAGAAATGTTTTCATAAACAATATTATGCCAGGATTAAACCGTTCCAGCTCTGGCAAAGAAAAAAGTACCCAGCAGCAAGAGAAAACAAACCTGAAGAGCCACATGCATTACCAGTTATAGCTGCCTAATTACAGCAATTTGTGGTCTATTTTTGTGCTCTGGCTCATTATCTGTGGTGGACCTGATTCTAAGAGGTGCTGATCCCTTCAGTTGCCTTTGACCTGTGATTCTCCAAGTAATTGCTATTCAGCCTTGATCTTGCTGAGAACAGAGGTCTTCCAGCACCCTGCAGGTTTTGGCCAATTGTGTATGATATAAGTCAGAGGAATTTGAAGCCTGCTGCTTCTCATTGCTTTCAGGCCTTTTGGAAATAACAACTAATGGGAAGGTATCTCACCATACAGTCCTGCTATTTATACTACTCTAGCTTGGATGGATGGATACAAAATGTTTAAATCTGAAGAGATATTTTTTTTTTCCCTTCATTTTTCTTACACCATTATAGGCCATTATCTTGCTATAAATATATGCAGCTTCTTGATTGAACTGTATGTCAGTATAATCATGCAAATTAGCATTTTTAAGTGCTTATAATTACCTAAATTTAATTCACTTTGGTATCATCTATTGATTTTACCCATAGCAAGCACTGCTCCCAGCTCTCTCAGTAATGCGTTATCCCCCAGTAACCTTTCAAGCATTTATTGAGACATTTCAATTGGCAGAATTCCACAGAGGATTTCATCATCAGTAATAGCTGGTGCACATTGCAGAGGTATAATGTGGCCAAGACAATATTTGTGTGCCTGTTCCGTGCTTTGAGATGTTTAGATGAAAAGCAAGAGGCAGCTGTGTCTAGTAGCTTTCTTGTTCAAATTAGCCTCCATTGCACTCCAGCCAGTAAGGACAGTGGTAGCTCCTGTGGGGTGCTCATTATTTCTAGAAACCAGGCCATTAATTTACCATTGTCTTTGGTTGTTTTTTCAGTGGGTTCCCCTCCAACCCCCCTTTTTTTTTAATGATGATGATAATACCACTCTAACTCACACAGGATTTGCAGTGCTTGGCTCATTAATGCTTTTTGAAGCCCTTTAAGGTCTTCAGGTGGAAAGAGCTGTAGGGCATGAGAAGTCAGAGGTTTTGTTTAAATAAGATAAATTCTGCATAAAATAGATTGTGATTTTCAGAATTTTCTGTATTCTCAGCCAAGGTGAGGTCACCAAAGAAATTAGCAGTTTTTTTCCTTCCATAAAATTTGTATTATTGGGCCTTTTTTTTCTGAAAATAATAGAACTAAAGGCTTTTCAATGCTTTACAGATTACTCATTACATCAGTCTTATGTCCTTTGTCCACTCAGATCCCAACAAAGTTTATTGTTAACAGAGCTGGGAGAAAACAAAAACCAGGTAGTATGGAAAATATCATTCAGTCATATAATCTGATTATTGAGTGAAGCAAGTTGTCTGGGAAAAAGAAGTTCTCATTTTCCTCACCCAATTAAACAGCCAGTAATATCAAGAATTAGTTTTTTGGTTATCAGTGCTACTGAACAGTATTTAAAGATGGTACCTTTTCCACAAGTATTGTATTAGCCTGATGTTTTGTATATGTGACACTGTTGTTTATCTGTCTTATCTTTTTTCCCTGAAGTCATGTTCATATTTTACATCCAATGCGTTTCCATTAAAAATCTCCTTCATCAATGCAAATGCTCCAAGTGAAAACATCAATGTTATTTTTAAGGTATGTTCTTCCTCTAATCCTTAGTTCCTTTTGTATGAAAAATATTGATTTGAAATTCAGCTAATTTATATTTTAAACCTTGAGTCTGAGAATGGAATATGCTGAGGCAGTGCACTGAGGTATCAACTTTTTGATTGGTAGAGAATCTGATGGCTTCTTGCAATTTTTTTTTAATTTGTGGAGACAAGCAGGCTAAAATATGAAGTTTATATTTTAAACTTAATTTATTTACCACACTGAGGCCAGAGGGCATGTCTTGGAGAAGAGATAGTTCAGAATGACTGAACCTAGTAGCCATGTCCATATGTCTCTAGAAAATCAAAATACTGGAGTGTTAGAGGCTGCATTTGCTACACAAAACTATTTCAGCCCCTGTCAGCCAGTGCTGGAAATGGGCTGAGGAAAAGGGAGGTGGAGAGAACAGCAGAGGAGCTGGGTCTCATTGGAGTTATTTGGAGGAACTGACTCTGAAAATGGACTCTGGTTTATTTTCTGATTGTCACCTTCAAAGCTTCAGAGTTCAGGACAGTGCTGTGTCCATCCACAAAAGATAATACATGCAATCTAAAGTTACTTCTCTTTCAAAAGATCAAAAGTCTTCCATAACAGTGAGCACTGTTTTTAGACAAGAACACTGAAGTTCATAAAGTGACCGATGGACACAAAATCATAGAATCCTAGAATTGTTTAGGTTGGAAGGAACCTTTCAGATCATCTAGTCCAACTGTCAGTCTAATACTGACAAAAACCATCACTAAACCATATCTCTAAGCACTATGTCTGCACGTCTTATAAATATTTCCAGGGATGGTGCCTCAACCACTTCCCTGGGCAACCCGTTCCAATGCTTAATAACCCTTTCAGTGTAAAATTTTTTCCTAACATCCAATCTGAACTTTACTTGAGCAACTTCAGCAAATGCCTGTTCAAGGGGCATTTATACACTTGTGCTGGTTCTACCTATACAGTGTTTTCCCTGCCCAGTAATGGGGCAGTTGACAAACAACTAACTGCCCAGTTGCTGTAGAATATTATATTGTATTCTATTGCTGTAGAATATTACATGTATTATAGCTGACATCACCTTCTCCTGTCAGCAAACCATTGTGTTACAGCATTTTTTACTTGTGCTATAGTGCCGATGTTTATTTGTGATGGGTAATGAATACAAAAAATGATAAACACTGATAGTGTACTAAATTGTCTACTGACTGTATATGTGAGGGAAGGAAGGAAATGTAAGTGGGAGAATGAGATTTTTCTCAGGTTTAGGTACTAAGAAGGATTAATTGGAGTTAAGATTACCTTTAAATGAAAGAAAAAATAGATTTTGATTATTATTTTTTTAAAACAATAATTTATATCTCCTCGACTACTTATTTCATGGCAGTAAAAGTCTGCAGAGTGGAATGCTTATAGAAAAAGAATAAAGCACTTCAAAATACCACATGTAAAAGTCATATGTATTTTAGATGGGGTAGGCAAGGGGCAACAAAAAAAGCAGGACTTTTGTTTTCACAGCCCATTTAGTCAGCCAGCCTTGGAGATAATCTCTTCATTATCTCTTGTGGCTACAATTAAAGCCCCATTTTACTAAGATTGTTGTTTGACCAACTCCATGGGGAGAGAGTCAACACTGCATCGCTGTTTGAAAATGAATCATGTTGTGGATGAAATATAAATTCATGATAAAATTCCCTTTCAGCCTGCTGTAAATACCAAGTCGTGAAGCTTAACTTTAGAAAAATGCTGTCATTTTTGAAAAGGGATCTAGCATTAGGTAGACTTTAAAATGTAACTGCATTGGAATCCTACCTCCGGATTAAATTTTCAAACTCTACTAATTACATAGGATTAATAAGCAGAAAGGCTGCAGTTAATCGGGGAGCTTTTGTTACCATCTCTGTGGCTGCCAAAACTGTTTCTGCCCATGAGTACCATTTACTCTGTCCTCTTCTGACACAGAAAGATAAGTAGAAACTTTGAAGAAAAAAAGGAGGGACTTACTGTAAAGTGAATGTATCTGTTTCAGTGAGGGGAAAAAACCCAAATGAAATAGGAAGTTGTTTCTATCTGATATTGAAGGAGAAACCTGAATTTCTTTGGCAATTTTCAGATAGGCGATGACCTACGTCAAGACATGCTGGTTCTGCAAATTATTCGAGTGATGGACAACATTTGGCTCCAAGAGGGACTGGATATGCAAATGATCATTTATAGGTGTTTATCTACAGGAAAAGGCCAAGGTGAGTTTTACACTCTGAAATTGACCTGAATTACATTATCCATATCTCATGTAAATAAGGGTATAGAAAAATAGTCCCTTTACTTTTATTTTCATGGGTGTCTTATTTATCTTCCCCCTTAAAGAAAGAAAAGTGCTCTGAATTTCTCTTACACAGGCCCTAAATTGTACAGTTGCCTACTCCTGAATGTTCATTTTATTTATTCATTCTGCCTCTCCAGAAAAAGGACTACCAAACTCAGTGAATTTTGTAGCAACTTAGGCTAGAATTTTCCAAAAGCCCCAACATCATCATCTAACATGAGAGTCTTAAAAGTAAATTCACACATCAAAAAGAGAGCTTTGGAGAAGATTGGCTGTAGCTACTAAAGTTTTAATCCAGTGTGATCCTGCATAGATGCTTAAATGAATTTAGATGCACGTGGCTACAGAAAGTACCTACAGACGAGTGATGACAGCTTCTCAGTGTTGATTTTGAAATATTACTCTTGCAATTTATGCTGCTTAGGGCAGTCCTGACTCATCTAAAAGCTTTCTTCTCTCTTTTATGGTTGTTACAGCGGAGCAATAGCAGGGATACCAATTGCTTGCTAAAGAAATTTACTGACAGCAATAAGCTTTCTATTTTTACTGACTCTCCAAATCTCTTCCTGAAAATAATCCTTGCACAAATAGAAGACTGATGTATCCAGATTACCTGCTATACAAAAACTATCAAAAAAAACCCAACCCAACCCCAAAATTAATTTCTTTCTGAGCCACAAAGAGAAAACGAGAGAGGATGAATGATCTGAAGGAACTAGGAGAATGTATAGATGAATTCACACACACGGAGGGTGGTTAAGGTGACCTGAAAAAGCCTCCTCCCTTCTGTGTAGACATGGGAGTCAAAGCTTAAAGCTTCTGCTTCAAAGGCAAGCATACTATTTCTGAACATAATATTATAGTGTCTCTTATATACCAACACTTAATTTGATTTTTGCCAAGAAAGATACAGGGATCATTGGCAAATAACATTCTCTGCCTGACAGTCTTTTCCTTTCAGCACCACAGCAGCACAAAACCTCTCAGTGTGTGACAGATTTCCCACACAATGGGATTCAGAAGTGCTAATATGATTAGTTTACAGTTAATATTTAAGGATAATTAAGGATAAGTCATCAAGTGACATGCCTGGGACATGTGCTTAAGTAGACTTGTGTACCCAAGTCTTCCAAATCCTAGTCTAACAACTTGCTCCATGGTCTACCTTTTCCACACAGGGGAGATAGAAGAAGATAATTTCATAGTCATTGGAATGTGGAAATCACTTTTCACATAGATGTGAAAAGCAGATAAAGCACTGGTAGGATGCAACTTTCCAGGCATGATATTGCAGAGGAGCCTGTTACCAACTGAAATTGTTAAAGTCCTTTCTGCGATGCAGAGGTATGGGATGACGTGCCAGGGGACCACAAGCAGGGACAGAAGGCTGGCAAGCCAGGTCTCGGTTCCAAAAAAGCAATTAAGTGCATGCAGTAGAGACAGAGGATTGAAGTGAAGCATTGCAAAATGCTTGGCTTTTCACTGCAATTCAAAGTCCCATTTTATGTCATCTTGGATCAGACTAATTTCTGCACTATCTAGTATCCTATCTCCCAGCTGTGGTCAGCATCACATGCTGCAGAAAAAATTGTGTAGCATTCTTGGCATTAAAAACATATGAAATAACTTTTTATTTCATAGCAAATATCCAGTCCTTTTTTTTTCATAGGTTTTGGGTTGTTTGTGTGCATATTCTACCCACTTGGAATCTTGCTGGCCTTGTTGGTACCTTGAGGCAGGTTATGTCCACAGTATTGATTTTGGTGGTTTTATTTCTGTTTTGCAGAACTGCCAGTTTTTACTAAGTGTTCTTTGTTCCTCAGAGAAAAAGGAAAAAAAAATCCTGATCTGTATGTTATATTTTATTCATTATTTTATAAAATTTTAAGCACCTCTGTTTTTTCTGCATGAAATGATCCAACAATATGTATTGATGGTCTTTATATGTTTTTAAAGTTGAAGGTTTTTCATGTGAACTCTTTTCTGTCTGATTAGGGTTGGTCCAGATGGTGCCAGATGCTACCACACTAGCGAAGATACACAGGGAGTCTGGTCTGATAGGACCATTGAAAGAAAACACAATTAAAAAATGGTTTCGTCATCACCATTCTCTGGAATCAAGTTACCAAGAGGTAATTTCATAAAGAAGCTTAGTATACATTATACATTGTATATATATATATATATACAAACCAAACGGCAGTAAGCAGCAAAAACAAATGACTCAGACTCAAGACAAACAACTCACATTCACAGAAGCCAGGGAATTGACTTAAATGCCACTCTCTTTCTAAGCAGATATTGCTTGGATCAGGTGCATTGTAATACATTTTCTATGAAAACATGTCATAGGGGTGTTTTGAAATACAGCACTAAAGAGCTGAAGTAGAAATTAAGTAGAGACTTCCAAAGCATTTCTTTTTCAGGTCAACTCTCTGAATGCTTTACTTTATATAAACTATAAAAAATCGTTTGGATTTCCTGTATTTGGAAATGACTATGTCAATACTAATAATTTTAGAAAGCTGTTTTATCAAAACTATCTAGACATGAGATACAAAAGATCATGCTTTTCATATCATGTTATGGGATCCCATGTAATGCATCTCATGTATGCATGACCCAAAAAATTGGAAATGTTATTTATAGAAGCAGGAAAGAAACTCTTTCTATTAATTTTTTGTTGGCCGAGCCTGTTCTAAGCCTTATAAAAAAAATCCTGTAATGTTTATGTTGCTGCAACAATTTTTAAAGCCCTATTCTGTGCCCAGAGTAGATTACTAGACAAAATGTTAAAATTTAAAGGGAAGGCTTGAGTATTTACCACTCTGAAAATAAAGTGCTTTTATAGAAGTTTATTAGTAGATATATAGCATAAATATATTTGATAAACTTTACTAATTTTGAAATTATTCCATGGGCATTTGTTGATCTATATTTTCAGTAAGAGTACTTGAATTCCTAATATATCATCTTGATTCAATTAAAAAGGAACAATCTTTACACATTTTTTTAATAACTTTATATATTTATAGTGTTAGAAGTGCAGCCAACATTTCAGTTGAGAAGTGAGAGGCTATTAGTTATTGATGAGAACCTGATTTCTTACTGCAGCTGTAAAAACTTCTTTTAATGTGGAATATTCTAAAACCAATTTCTATACATTTTCTTTCAATTTTTTGAACATATAAAATGCAGTCAGATATGATTGCATAGAGCATGCATAAAATCACTACTGTGCATTCACCTTGGGTTTGCTGGTAAGTGAACCTTTCCCTTTTACTCCTTAATGATTTTGTTTTTTCCTCACACAATACTGTATCTAAGGTGCTCAAAGAACTAACGCAGAATAAGCTTTAATATCCTCATTTTACAGTTGGGTGAACAAAATCACAGAAAGCTTAGGTGTTTTATCCAAGGTCATCAAAATGAGTAAGTAGTACAGAAACATAAAATTCAACCAACTCTTGTGCTGTGGACTAAGTCTTTCCCGGTGCTGCCATCCGTATCGGCCATCACAGGTGACACCCTGCATCTACAGGGGAAACCTGAACACCTAAATAATGGTTTATCTTGACTAGTGTAGCTTTTGCCCAAAAGCATAACAATCACAATTTAGGATTGTTTGGGTTTCTGTATAAATGAGTTACATTGTGATTTAGTTTCATGGGAGATTAGGACTTCTGAATAAGAACTGCAGTTTCAGTTTTTCAGTTCTTAAACTGTAGTAGGTAAGATTAAAAAAAAAAAAAGACAAAAGCTAATCCTTATGCTTTGGGGGAGAGGACTAATCATCATATGGTGATTTGTCAAACAGCAATGCCACAATGTAATATTGTAAAGAGATTCATGAGAGAGATCTCAATGGAGCCAGTCTACTAACATGAAGCAGAGTAACTGTGAAGGTAAAAGAGCATCAGAGGAGTAGGTTATATTAAGCACAACTGCTAGTCTGGTTTTTGGTTTAATCACTCTCTTGGGTCTCTCTGCATGGCACTCAGTGTCATCCCACAGTCTATTCAGATTCACAGATGCTATGGGCAGAAAACAATTTAGCCTTCCTTTGTTTCAGTTCATTTCTGTAAAATGGGAGTTGATTAATTAGGATTTGAGATAGACAACAGAGTTCTGGAGAAAAAAAAGATCTGTGTAGGTACAGAGCAGTACAATGACCCTAAAATAAATTTCTTTATAAAGCAAATGGTTAAATTCATGGATTTCCAGCTAATTTCCAAATGATTGTACAATATACATGCAGGCTATTGAACAGAAAATGTCAGCTTCCTGCCAAGAGGCTTGGTTTTCTTAGGTACATTTCACCTCAGAAATTTCCCATAGAATTCCACGTATCTATAAATCACAAAGTGAAAGCTTCATACGTAAAATTGTTCTTGCATTGTAACTTTGAATTTTGTGTATGACTTGCTTGAGTACCACTGCTACAAACACCTGTCTGTTAAAATTCTCACAACATTTATAGAACTACCATTTTTGGTTTTCTTGTTAGCATCACAAACAAATACTTCTCTGTATATTTCCAGTAAATGCTTTTGTTTTACTATCTAGGCAATAAGGAATTTCTTTTATTCCTGCGCTGGCTGGTGTGTTGTTACCTTCATTCTGGGAGTCTGTGATCGACACAGTGACAACATAATGCTGACAAGAGCTGGACATATGTTCCACATAGATTTTGGAAGATTTTTAGGTCATGCACAAATGTTTGGAAGCATAAGAAGGTTAGTATCTATAGTAACACACATATTAAACTTTAAAGCAGTGTTCTGAAATTTCACAGTCTTATCAACACCCACAGAAAAAAAAAATAGAAATGAGATCAATTTTTTTTTTCCTTTCTGAATTTTTCAAAACAACATCTTCTCATTGTTCATAAAACCTTTAAAAGTATAGAAATGACTGGAAAAGGAGATCCTCTTTCAGTCTAAAAAAAAAAAAAAATCTAAATCTTTGGTCAGAGATTTGAATAGTGCAATTCAATTGTGACCAGAACAGTAGATTGGCCTATGCCAAAAGAATTTTGATGTCCATTGTTTTTTTTTTTCTAGCTGAGGAGCATTCCTATAATTCATCCAAAAGCATAGATGTATCTAATTGACCACTTTCCCCCCATATTCATAGAAGAAAGCAAATTTTCCAAATAGACAATGGAGAATAATTACATTATGCCTGTGTGGGTAAAATTGCAAACATTTTCATTATCTTTTGAAGTTTTACATCTAACCACACTGAGCTCAGGGGTTGTTTTGCAAATGTCTCATTTTACATAAACAAGACTGTGATTTTTCCATATTTGTATCTGTGATGTAACTATCCCATGATAAAGGTAAATAAGATAGTGTGATTATATATTCTAGTTCCTAACGTGAGCATACTATGGAGGAATGGATTGTAATTGAATAATAATAGATAGAATAATGCTACTGTGTGTAAAACACAGACAAGCTGTTATAGCAGAGAACAGATAAATGATCCCTAATACTGACAAGCTGAGTAGTGGGAGGGGGGTGGAGGGGTGGGGTGTCTTTCCTACACGTTTGCTAATAATTTCCAGAACTAGTCACAGAATTAACTTTGAGATAATTATTCCTTCTTTTTTTTTTCTTTTTTATTCTTTTTTTTTTTTTTTCCTTTAAGCTGGCCTTTGACTATTTGGGACTATCTCAGTGTGTTAGACGGAAATAACAGCGTGGGAGTATTGATATGAGGGAAGTTGATGGGGCTAATAAGTACTTCTAAGCCAGGCAGTCAAAAGATTTAGTTACAGTGCTCAGAATTATCATCAATCATTCAAGATATGCTCCCTTAATCCTACTTATTTGCTGTGCAAAGAATAAAGCAGACCAGAGTAATAAAAAAAGATACTCATGCACGCTCTGAGTCAAGGGCTGCACCCCTCACTCCAGCACACCTCCTTTTGGAGCCCAACAGGAATTTCCTTAAGCATTAAGCTTAAGAATTCTCTAGTACAACCAAATGTAAACAGAAATTATGTCATAGCAATAATAAAAATAGATGTTAATTTTACTGGTTTACAACTCAGTCATACTACACCTTCTCATAAAGTCTGAGAAAATGGCTTAAAATCTAGTCACTTCCATAAACAGCAGCCATTTTCTCTTGTTTCTCCATGTAGTGTATTGATTTTAAACTATTAAGACTCACACTTAACAGTATGTTTTGAACATCATGGGAAAATTGTTGTCTTCCTCATACCTACATGCAACTGAGCAGACCCAGTATTAATGACTACAGTTCTCATCAGCTGTAAGTACTTTCATGAAATGTAACATATTATTTGTAACACAGGGATATCACGTTTCTATATCACATAAATTTCAAGCTCTCAAAATTCGAAACCCTCAGTGCCATTTGTATCTAGTCATTCCCACAAGGCAAGTCCTGAAATAGGCTTAGGTTCTGGTTTCTTTAGCAGCTCTTTATATTAGATTTTTATTTGAGTTCTTTGCAAACCCAAGAATGTCATGCTACCAAAATAATATTGCTAAAACAGCAGCACAATGCTTTCAAATCTTTACAATTATTAACGCTGACTATTAGAGTTTTGTGGATGATATACACACACTTGTAAAGTTCTATAGGTGTCTTTAAAGAATTATAAGTATCTGGTGCAAATCCCTATACATGCAACTGGTCTTTATATAGATTGCATAAACATTTTTTTTTTTAATGGAATCTATGCAAGTGAATTAAGGTTTCTAGAAAAGGAGTCGCTGTCTGAACTGTTTGAAATAGTCATTCCTTTCAGAATTTAGGAAGATCACTTGCTTGCCACAGCTGTCCATTTTCTATCCTCAGGGAGTGCTTTTTGTTGTTAACAAACTTCAGAAAGCTTCACAAGAGTGGGTCCTCTCCAGTATTCTGCATATGGAGCATTTCTTTGATGTAAATAAAGGGAAAGGCATAGATGGCTGCTTTGAGATTTGCACGCTCTCATGCATGGGGCTGCAGTTCTTTCTATCAAATCCAATATGAGTCTTCAGAGAACCCTTTGAAGCTGATATGACTCATTCTCACTTCTGCATTTGTGATTGTATAACACCCAAAAAAAGGGATTAGTTAACTTTTCTAATTCCTGCCCTCATCTTTAAATGACGTGCAATAAGTTTGCTCAGGTCTGAGTCTAAGGCACAAATCAATAGCTCAGCTCTAACTGATCTCTGTCCTTTCCAGTTCTATGTACCTTCACAGTGCACCAAATATGTTAAATAGTATTAATAACCTGTCTTTACTTGGCTCTAGACACTAATGTTTCAGAAGTGTTGGAGAGTGGCATATGATGTATCTAGCCAATAGCATAATAACAGAGCTTGGCAGAAGAATTATTCTCAAAGTCCCACAGGGATCTTTCCTGCTGAACCATGAAATTTCATTATTTTTTTTTTTTTAAATCATACTGGATGGCACATTTTGTTAGTGGTAATAAAATACTCCTCCTTTTATTCTCAAATCCAGCTGCTACATTTCCCCCTGCGTTCCTCCAAAGCAGGGTATTCTGCAGATGCACTTAAAACCGTGTGAAGGAACATTTCTCATTTAACTTTATATAACCACCCTATTCTTTATCTGCTGAGAATTTTGTGGCAATCATCTTAGGCCCAATCTGACTGAAATAGGTGTAATATTACCCAGGTAATCACACAGGGCTAGGTCAGTCATCAAATGGTATGGAAGAGGGTGTCTGGCTCATTGTTGTACCTGACATGATGCTTTCTTGGCTTTTGTTTTCTCCTTTTCAGTTCTGACCAGTTCTTTTAAACAATTCTCCTTTGGTGAATTAAACAATAAGAGATTTATGTAAATCCTGTGCTAACTGAACTAATCCTAACTTCAGCAGTCTCATCCTCTCTGCTACCAGTCACCTCCAGCACTGGTGTCTATATTTCTTCAGGCAATGATGTGTAGTCTGAAACTTGATGGCAACTTATGGAGTAGTCCAGCTCATGGCACACTGTATATTCACCTTTTCATAACCTAGGGGTCCATTCTATTTTAAAATTACTTTTAATCAGTCATCCTGATTATGTACAACACTCACTGGCCTTTCTTTTCCCTGATCTGAATTGCAGAGACCCTCTTGTCTCCTTGCCAAACTAATCCTGAGTCTTGGCATGGTATTCCCAGAAGTTAACTCTGCTAAGCTGGTTTTCTTCTACAGAGTTAATTACTACAGGCAGCCTAACTGTTCCATTGGGAAATTCCAGGTTTTTGAAGGAAGTTTCAAAAATGTGGGAAAATTATGTTTCCCACACTTTCGTCCTAGATCAGTATCTTCTTGTACTGAAAAGCACTTAAGAAAGCCTGAGCATGTCGAGAAATAGAAGAGTCCCTTTTTAAATAAAAAGTAACACTTTTCAATTTAGTTTTAATAACATAAAATGAGTGGTGCTGTCAAAGTGTTTATTTGAAACAATGTGTTATTTTCAGGTATTTCTTTCTAAAACATAAAAGTTGGCATACAGTCAGGGAAAAATAAATTGTATCTGCATTCTTTGACTACGTTATATCTGCATGTGTTTTGTCTTTTTCTTAAAAATAGGAAAAAGTAAGGAGGAAGGGAGATAGTAATTTGAGAATTTCGCATTTTACTTTTTGCTCTTTGCTTTTCTGAGGCTTATTTAGGGTACTTATCACAGGAAGAGTCTAAAACTTGAAAGTGAAAACTTCAAGTGTAATCACTTTTCAGTTTCTAAATTTCTGCATGAAAACTGTTGGACTAGCCAGCATTACCCGCTGAAAGAGTTCATTAGGAATTTTCAGTTGTAACCTCGTTATTAATTCATTTTTTGCAGTTTAAATTTATTTTTCTGACATAATCTGTCTGAAGTTATTAGTTTATGAACTGGTAACTCCTAATTCTTTGCCACCATCCACTTTCAGCACCTCCTGTATTCCACCCACCCCCCAAAATCTCTGCCTGAAATCCTGGAAATATTTAATTTCACAGCTTAAAGCACCTCAGTAGCCCCAAAGTTCTTAATAACAGGATATAGATGTTTGAAGATAGTCATACACTTAAGTCTTTGCATAAAGACTGAAAGGTGTAATATGCATAAAGACCAAAAGGTGGAACAGTGTTGCCTCCAAGGTGACAAAGCCCAAAGGGGCTTGAATTTATGAGGCAAGAAGTCCATCACTTCTAAAAGTCAGGTGTCTGTAATTGACCCAAATTAAACACCAAAAGTACAAGTTGAGTCTGAGAACATATGAGCAGCCAAAGTTATAGTTGTGAGTTTCAGCTGCACTTCCATGAGCTTTGTCTGCCTTGAAGAGTAGGTATTTAATGTTGCTGTTTCCTTGCTTTCTGTAATTATCAAGCCTGGATGGTAGTTTGCCCCTTACTATTGGTTAATTTTCAGTAATAGCCTCTTGCTGAGGACATTCAATTAAAACTTTTTGAAATCAGAGTAAATTACGTTCATTGCCCACTTTGGATCCTTCATTTTTTTTAGTTATCCTTTTCAAAGTCCCCAGACAGTTCCCATAGAGTGTCTGTACAGATTTGACTCAGTTTTGTTCATCCAGGTGCATTGTTCTGTGAATTGAGTCCCCTGGAACCCAGTTCTGGTCTGCCTCAACTCTCAGTGTCCTTCTTGGCTTTTCATTCTGGTAAAGCATGGCATAAACTGCTTTCCTATCTTTGGGAACAGACACTTTCTTGAAGGAGTTATTGTGTATTCTTCTTAACAATTATCTGGGCTTGAGAAATTGTTTGATGCTTCCAGAGCCACCAATGGAATTCCCTCTGCTTTGGGAGATTTGCTGTACACGGGTTATTTAAGTGACTCCTTACCAACTGCCCACTTCAGAGCTTCTTTCCTGAAGCTCTTCCCTTCCCTCCTTCCCTTTCTATTAATCATCCCATGATTTTTTGCAGAATGTGACTCTAAAGACAGGAAGTTTAACAATAAAACAGAAATCAAAGGGGAAAAATACATCATGTTTACTGGCCATTTTGATTATATGATTTTGTTATCCTTTTCAAAGTATAACTGTTTACAGACACATTTATGTTCTCTTTCCTTCTCACATTAGAACCATTTTATTGTATCATCTCTTTCTCCAAAAGCTTTCTATACATACCTTTTTATGTTTGGGGGAGCTGTTCTCACACTCTCAAGTGTAGCATTTATATTCAGGGGGAGCAGTTCTCACACACAGTCAGGTATACATCAAGCACTTTTAAATTAATCTCCGTTGCTTGGTCTGGGTATCTTTTTCTGCTTCTTCTGCACACTACACTTTTGTCCTTCATCCTTAACTGGAAAGCATACCGATATACTTAATTTGTGTAAGATTTCATCCCCTGCCCTAAGGAATTTATGTGCAATTCAACTTCTTCATTAGCGGTTTATTTCTGTTTTGCCCCATTGTATACAAAACTCCTGCTACAATCTACAACTGTGTTTTCCAAAGATGTTAGCTAAATATTTGGTAGATATGAGATATAAGCCCGCTGTTCTATTTATTTTAAGGCAACTTTTAGGTCTGACTTTTAAAATCTTTTTTTTCAGTACTGAGGGTCAGTCAGAACACAAGAAGCAGTTATCCAGCAATCTCTATTAACAAGAGGAATTGCTCCAATCTCCTTGTGAATTAACTCTCAAGTGTTTTATCAATAGGGTTAGTAATAAACTCCTAACAAACCTGGAAGATCTGGTAATCTTAGAAAATGGTATAAGGCATCAGGAGTGCTGTACTGAGCCATTTCAAATATGATTATTGAATGTGAAGTATATAAAGAATTTAAATCCACCTTCAAATTGTCACGTAGTGTGGTTGCTGGTGACTCTGAGTGCAGGTTGCTATATATATGTCTATCTGAATATAGGATCCCAACTCAGATTAGGAGGTGCCTGAGCTGGACACAATAGTGCCTTTTAACCAGTCAATATAAGATGCAGGATTGCAAAAAGGGCAATATTTGAAACTATTGAAGGCATGTATGTTCTTAAAGCAGAGTTCATCTTCTTTCAGGAAGGATTGTTTTTGGATTCTTCCAAAATATACAAGCAGTTGGCTGTACAAAGTGGTTGAAACTCTGCAAGGCAAGGGAATAAATTCTGTAGTGAGATGCAGAATAACTAGTGATCACAGCAGCGCCTGGGGCAGCGCAGCCATAGCTGAAAACCATCACGAGATACCTCAAACTAGTTTCTGCTTTCCCATCGCAGGTCTATTGCCAATTTTCTTCTTAGGTAAGGTTCCAGATGGGTCCCTGTAGCAATATGTGCTGCAAATACTAGGGCTACACTAGGAACTGTGACCATGTCTGGCCTCGGTGGTAAACATTTGTGTTAGCTGTACTGTCTCTTAGCACAGTAATTCTACGGGACTAGGTGGAATCAAATCTCCTTGATTTAGAAATTTCAGTTGGCCCACAAGGAAAGGGATTTTAATTAAATCCCATTCCCTTGCACTTTGCGCAGGCAAAGGGGCACAAATAAATATTTACTGTGGGTCAGTTTACGTCGAGAAACTAGATGTTAACAGAATGATGAATCAGAGCCCTTAGCTTAGGCGAGGATTAGAGCTTGTTTTCTACCATATCCGTTAAGCATGATTAAATCTCGAGGTAGCCAATTCAATTACTGACAGAAACAGATAAATCTTTCAGAACAGGCCAGTTCAATGTGTGAAATATTTTGCTTATTACTGATAGTAATAGTGGGTAGGTCCAACACACAGATTTTACTGGAAAGCTAACATTAAGGCGCTGAGATAGTGAAAAATAATGATAGTGGCAGAGTTGATATACACATAAGAAGAACTATCTTAATGAATAAATAAGAACCATAATGGTCTAAGAAGTGTCTGCAGTTACCTAAGGAATTCAGGGCATTCTGCCTAGTTTGATGTTTTTGCCTCTAAAGATAGATGCTAATATAAAAGTAATCCAGGTGAAACTAATCAGAAATGAGATCTAAAATTTCTAAAATTAGAAACTTTTTATGCAGTAGATATCTCAAAGAACAGCAGAAACGGCAGAAAATAGAGCTAAAACCATGTTATCTGGAGTAGACTTGACTTCTGGTCATTGGTTGAAGAATGTTGGTCAGAAATATTAGATGCGAGTTTTGAATGTCCAGGCCATGTAGTTTACCTGAGCCAAGGACGCCAAGGGCATTCGGGAATCCTTCTGTGTAAGTATTAAGGGCATAAGGTAACACTAAATTCAGACTAGTTTACTCAGGCTGCGTCCAGTTGAATCTTGAAAACCTTCCAGGATAACCTGTCCAGGCAACCTGTTTCAATATTTAATTATCTTCATAGTGAGGGGGTTTGTTTTGGTTTTTATTATGGCCTCAGCTGTTTCAATTTTCTCTCTTCATATCCACCAGTAGTTTTAACTCTACTTGAGCACTGGCTTTCTTAGCAGCATTTCTGCGTGCCTAAGCAGAGTTTCTGTATTTCTGCTTTCTAGCCAGTCCTTACTTCTACTTGCTATATATGTCATTTTTGCCTTGAAGCTTAGTCACGCATTCCCTGTTTGGGCAAGCAACTCTCCATCTGTCTGTTATTGGAAATAAAAGCTATTAAAAACACAACTGGGAGTAAATCCCTCAGGATAAATAAATTCTGGGGTTTTTTAGAAAGCTGTTTCAAATTTGCTAATTCACTTCTCCTGTTCCTTTTTATAGCATTGTAATTACTATTTGGTAATTGAAATTTACACTGTCAGTGTAAATACACTATTTAGATGCGGATGAATATATGTCAGGTCTAGGTGATTTGAGTAATAAAGCCTCAGCAAGAGGCTGTTTACACTTTTCAGGAGCAGACATGTATCTGTGGAACTGTTAGCAAAATCTCTTCACTAAAAGAAACAGAAAAGTTTTCTATACAAATCTGAACATAGATTTGCAAATACAAGCCAGTGAAAACGCAAGTGGTAGCAACTGTCACTGAAGTCAAAGGGAAAACTCCTGTCAAATCCAGCAAGTGAAGTATTATGTTATATGCAAAGCTCAGAACTACTGCTGTGTTATAAGGTCACTTAAAATACATTTACATCGTTTAGTTTCTATGCTTGCTGAAACGACTGTCATCTCCTGTAAGAGTGATCAGAAGAATAATAAGCACTGTAGAGTTCTGCTGGAGCATTCGCCTTTCTTAAGTAGTTATTTTTTCCAGGAGAGAATCATTTTGTGCAATAGAGAAGAAAGAATTGATATCATATAACTTGATGTAAGTTAATGTAGCCTTAGCAGAGCTCCCGTAACTTTCACAAATATCATTATCATAAGTTAAGAAGGCACTGCCTAAATAAAACCATTACAGTGCAGAACTGCTTTAACAACCTTTTAGGGAAAATACCTACCTGTGTTTGAGTATAGAATGAAGGACACATCAAATGGCAGACCATGAGGTTTGTGATGGGGCTGATGTCCTTCAATGTTTTCTTTAGTAACCAGTATGATGGGGTAGAGAATACGTTTGTTCATTTTTCAGTAGGGACCTCTTGTAAGAGTTTTTGACTGTGATGGAAGTTGGGATTAGCAGTGATAGGTAAGGGATCTAAAAGGATCTGAGAGTTATACTACAGACAAGTTGAATATGAGTTGATGATAGGATATTGAATTGGAAAGCATGAAATGTGAAGTAATCCTTTTGCTTCATGTGACACTGCTAAAAATTCAACTGGAATATTTTTGACATTTTACTTTTAGAAAGATGTGGATAAGGAGTTGAGAGAAGTTACAAGGAGTCCAGAGAAAAGCAATTAAAATCATCAGACATCTGGAAAACAAGACTTACGAGAAATGATTGAAACAATTGCATACATACAATTGAGGAAAGACATAATAACAGTCTGCAAGTCCATTAGAGGCTGCTGTAAAGAAGATGGGATCTTTGTGTTCCCTTAGGAAAGAATGAGAGTAATAGGATGAACACACATCAAGGTTAGGTTAGGCATTAAGGAAAAAAACTGTGTGAGGGGAGATACTGGAGCAGAAATTTCATAGGGAGGTTGGAGAAGAATGTCACTAACATCTTTCAGAATAGGCTAAATAAGCATCTCAGAAGCATATTTATAGTCAATCTTGTCCTGCTAAGCAGGAAGATGGAGCATTTCTTGTTGTTTCCTTTCTAAGCATATTTTTTATGACGTTTTATGTGCTTGTTTGAGATTAATTGTATTGTGCAGTTTTTCACTGTTTCATTCTTTAATGTATGAAAGGAAGACACTTTCTGTGTCTTAAAATACATATGATTATTACGATTAGATATTTTCACTTGGCTTAGAGAAATAAGCAGTCAGGTCCATTTATTTTGTGTGAGTGTGTTCTTCAGTAAGCTTTTGGCTTTTGTTGCAGAGCAAAGGATATCAGCATTCAAACACTCCCTAAAAGCTTTTCCTCTGTTACTGGATACATTTGAATTCCACATCATCATGCTGAATACTATCAGTCCCCCCCGACTCAGCCAAAATGGTTTTAAAGCAGTCAGGGAATATAAGGGAGGGATTTTTAAATCGCCAACAGTTCTGTATGGTTTCCCACGGACTCTATCTCCTTTGTCCATATGACAACTTGGACCACATCTGGTTTGATCTTATTGTATTACTGTGTGTGACTTGAACTTTTCCATAACTACGCTATTAGGAAGTTTAGATTGGATCAGAGTAAAGGTCATTTGGGTTTGGTTATGCTTTTGTTACTTAATATAAAAGTAAGTCAGTGTATTATTCTGAAATGTTGTGTTCCGTGAGATTCATAGTAGTGAAAACTAAAACCATTGTTGACCTTACAAGCTTTGCTGATCTGTTTACATCTAGTGTTTCATAACAAATCCCGATGATCTTACTGGTCTTCTAGGAATGCAACATATTTCCAGCCTACAATGAAGTCCCAGTAAATGTTCCCATCACCCCAAACCAAGTTTATTTTTGCATGATGATCTCTTCAGTTGCTTGAGGTTTCCTTTCTTTCCTCCCTCTCATGACATATCATCCAAACATTCTTAATCTCCAGAGGAACTGCAAAACACGTTCCCATGAAAATCTTCAATCTCTAAAAGCAGTACAGAAGAAAAAAAAAAAAGAATAAAACCACCATAAAACTAGCCTTGCTCCTCGCTGAATGACCTGAGTAAACTCTTTTGTCACAGTCATAGTAAAGTATAAGCCTTAAAGGTCCAGGTCTGCAATCAGAATCTGTCATAAACGGGGGTATTACCTTTTTGACTGATTTCTATTATAAAACCAAAAGGCTCATTAATCTCATCCAGGGGTTTAGTGGAGAAAAAAAAAAAAAGGACTGAACAAGCTGTGATAAGGTATCTTTAATGATTTTGGAAGGCTTATTGGATGTACGTTTTTGGTGTAACTCAAGCCATGTCAGTTCTCTCAGTGAGACTTTTTTTTCTAGAAATTATGATACCCAGCATTACCATTTTATAGTAGAGGTCATTCAAGAGTGCTTCAATTCTGTATTTCTTTAGCACACCCTACAGAAAAAAAGGCTTTTGGTCTTGTACAAAGATATGGTAAAAGGCTTTTACTTGAAAATACTTCATCCTACCAGTTTTCTTAAACTGATGCCAGTTGATAGAAGTTGTAATAACTACAGATTTTAGGCCACAAGGCTCTCATCCCATTGGCTGTAACACAGGGGTTGGTCTTTGAACATCCTACAGATGTAAAGTATTATAGGGCTTAGCTTAAGGGTATATTTTGGGGTAAGAAGTTATATTTTTTCGATAACTTCATGTGAGCAAACTATGCAATAGGTTTATGTCCAAATGAGTGATGTCTTTCATAGTTATTATTACCAGACCTTTTGGATGATTTGCATATCTTCTTGCCATCATGTAATATGATGTGAGCTGTGTGCCACAAAGTGGGTCGTGAGTTAAAGATGTGCTGGTTTAAATGCAGAAACACAGCCCGTGAACCAGGGTAAGGTTCATTTACATATGTGTGTGTGTGTGCACATGATGAATTAGAACGCTAATGTGACACCGGGACATGCAATGTTTGGGTTTTTTGCTGATGTGGGCTAAAACAGCCTCTATTGTTTGTTGATGAAAATTTTCCCAGGTATGATAGACAGTGACTTGACTTGGCTGTTTGTCATTTTGCTGGAGTAATTTTTAGACCATCCTATTCTATGTTTTCATATTCCAGAGGAGTTTGTGAAAGTGGTAGGGAACATTTTGCCTCTATATACAGACATTCAGTCCTGTCAATTCGTTTTTCAGAATCCTTTATGTACCTCTCAGTGAGTAAGCATCTCCTCCCACTGAAATGTTGCCTTTTAATATTATCGTGATGAATGACTGTGTTGTTCCTTCTAGTGGGACTTGTCTCCAATACTGAGCTGGTTTTATGTGGGTTTATAATTTCAATTGCCAAAGTTCCCTTTATGAGCAGTGAGCAGAGCTAGACATTTGCTGGAATGGAACTGATTCCTGCAGGGCGTACCTTGCAGGAGAGGCTCTGCCTAAAATCATCTTACAAGTGAAATTAATCTATAAGTAATGTAAATAATAAAATATCAGTGATGTGTTCAAATGGATCCTTTAGCAACAACAGTAAGAGAATTGACTAATGTTGTGGTCTTTGCATTATGTGGCAGTTGGCCCTCAGCCCAAGCCAGCAACGTTAAACACCATATTTCTTCCAGTAAAGCAATTTCTGATTGCAGTATCTGCTTTCAGCTCAAGTAGCTTAATGTGGGAGACTTGGAGTTGCTCACAAAGGGCTGTGTTTTCCTGCTGTAATTGTGTCTCGATGCAGTTGGACATCGGAAATCGAATATGAATTTTGAATATCATATATCATACGGGACCCTTACAGCAGGAGTCTTGGAATATTTTAGCCCGAAAATGTAAATGCAGAAAGAAGCAGATTTGTTTTTTAAACATTCATTAGATGCTAAAATGCTTTCAAATCAAGGTTATATTGGACTTCTGTCCACAGATAAGTGAAAATGTTAAGGTTGCTAATCTTCTGGCTCTATCTCTCTTTCTTATTGGCTTCAACAAATTGACTCCTGTAACTCTAGTTGCATCAATTTATTTAATAATTAATGTCTACTTTAAATATCACTGCTAAACAAAAGATAAGCTGAAATATGAATGAATGATTGAAGGTTCTGGGAAAATCTTGCTCTCTGAAATCAGTAGCAGACACAGGTTTGTAATTTTCAACAAACTAAAGCACAAAACTACAGAATAAGTATGTAACAGTCATACTGCAACATAACTGTCACACTAGGAACTCCCATCTTGAGGAAGGAAAAGTATAAGAATGACTTGTGGATATTCATTGTTCTTAGTACTACCTAGCTGAAATTGAATAATATATTAAAAAACAAAACAAAACAAAACAAACTTAGTGGTTGGGGCTGCCTTGAGGCGAACAACACCCATAGGAGGCTGCTTTCAAAGTTGGCTTTAGAGTAACCCAGAAAGAATTTCCAGACATAAGCAAGGGAAGGCCACCTGAACATTTCTTGTGCCTCAGGCTTCCACCTGCAGCCTTGATTTCTATGATAATAGAAGGCAGGTATTTTTATCAGAAAATGAGGAAAACTCCAAGGGAATCTTTTCTGTCTCATTTATGAATGAATCACCAAATGAAGTGGGTTCAGACTCAGACCATGTTTGAGGTTTTAGCAAGAAAGATTGACCCTCAAAATTTGTTTCTGCATTCAGGCCTCCTAGGAATATTTAGTTTACTAATTTTTGAATTAAGGGTTAAGACGCTGTGTATATTTCATTGGCGTATGGCCCTTTAATCTGTTTCCTTGCCTCTGTGTACACACTTGTGATGTGTAAATCACTGCAGTAGTTTTGTGTGTGCAAGGATGCAGTATGTCAGGCCTTTCTGAAACTCTCAAATGGTAGGATTGTTAGCAGAAGCCTGGCTAATCTGTTTTCTTCTGACATAGCATGCCATAGGCACAAACTATGCTAGTGATAAGAAAAAAAAAGCCGGACATGGTATCAGATCCTGGACCTCATTTACTCCAGGATCAGTACAGAGTAACTGTACAGAAGACAATGTATTTAGATTTATTTTGTTGTAACTTGGGTCAGAAACATCCCTTCGGAATGTTGTATATTTGATGATAACATCATATGTTGTATTTTGCTGTTGTTGTTAGGTTGTGGAATTGTAATTTTTTTCTTAAATTCACTTCTTGTCTAGTAGGGATATTTATATCCCAGCCTCTTTGAGAACAACTTTTAAATATTTCAGTAGCAGGAGAGGACTTGTTTCCAGATTCACTTTCAGGCTGGGCTCAAGAAATCAAACCAATGAGAATTTAAAAAGAAAAGCAAAAAGGAGCCAGAATAAACACGTAAACTCCAAACTTGTTCAGTTGTTAGTTTTTGCACTAGGAAGCTCTTGCCATAGACCTGTCTCTGCCCCAATTAGTCAGTGACACCAGGCAGAGCAGTACTGCTGTCTGCATTGAGTAAGGGAGAGGCGATATAATGAGGAAGGTAATTGTGGAGAAACAAATGTGCATAATGAATTACAAATATTAACTGTCTTGCATGATTTGCTGTTTTCAGTGAAATTTCTCATGTAATGAAATTTCTCATGTTCTCTTTTCAAGGGACCGAGCTCCCTTCATCTTCACATCTGAGATGGAGTATTTCATCACAGAAGGTGGAAAAAACCCACAGCGTTTTCAAGAGTTTGTGGACCTTTGTTGTCAAGCTTATAATATAGTCAGGAAACACAGTCAGTTACTCTTGAACCTGCTGGAGATGGTAAGAAGTTTGAGGATGAAACCCAAAATCACTTTCATCTGGTGTCCTCTTCTCTTTTACCACTTCTCTCCTGCCTCCACTAGCGCCGTGATTTGCAGAGGTATCAGCTGCTCTGCTGGAAATGTTGGTGCTGGCACTTCCTGTGCAAAGAATCCAATGTCAGTACTAATTTCTGAGAAAAGAAAAACCAAGCTGCTTGGATTTTTTTTTTATGTTTTTTTTTGCTTTAGTGCATTCTTTGCTACAAAATAGCAGAAAGCTGCAAAAGAAACTGAGTACAAGTTTCAGTCATGAAATTTCACTCAGCCCTTTTTCTCTGGAATCATTTACTGATGCCAGTCATGGTTACAGCAAGGGAAAGTAACTAAATATTTCACAGAGTGGGTGATGTGACAGCACCTAGCAGCACTGCACCGAACAGTGATTCCATTAGAGTGGGGTTTTTTTCACTTTTCCGGGCTCAGTTCTTAGAATGGCAAACACAAGCAAGAGCACTGCCCATATTACAGATTTGAAAATCCTTTTGCATAGGATTTTAAGACCTCTAGGAGTTTTTATCCCTAGAATTCCTACTGACTCACGTGCTGTGGCAGATTCCATAACTCCTTTATGCCTCTATTGTCTGTGAAAGGTTAATGATTTTCCCCCTTTGTGAGTAGAATGAGAATATTAGATTAACTAATATTTGCTAAGTTGCTTGGCGAAGATATTAGTCAAAAACTTATGTCCAGAGCCCTGTGCAAAGCCTAGGTGACTGGTCTAGACATGAAAACATTTACACAGCCTTATGAACAGAACCCCTGCTGAGATTGAGGTACAGCCAAGAAGTTGCTCTGCAAATGCTGCTCTCCCACTTCTGCAACGGGGAGGGGAGAAATGGCAAGAATTTGCTCATCTTGTTTCTGTCTGTTGCATGGATTCTCATGCAGTGGTACATTTTGTCACTTGCCAATATGAAGCGGGAAGGATTGCCCCGGATCTCTTAGCCCTGCTTCTAAGTAGTCACAAAGGCGCAGCAAAACTGCATTCCTGTCATAAAGCATAATTTTGCCCAAGTATGTTGGGCTGAAAGCAGGGAAGAGTGCAGTTGCAGAAGATACTGGCTGAAGTTAAAAAGCCTCTGGAAAATCCAGGAGCATCCATGCTCCTACAGGCACAGCAGTAAGCTGTGCATTTCTGAACAGGTTGCCTAAAAACACATGCTGCAAATACAGCTCCATCTTCTGCCCACCTCCTTGTCCCCAGTGCAGTCCCTTTTCTGCAATCAGCAGAGGTAATGATACTAGATTACTCTGGGATAATGGAGAGAGAGCATTAGGAAAATGTTCCCAGCAGGAGCTCTGAAATAACTAGCTATCTCTGCCTGGATAGAGCTCAGGTTTGTCTATATTCAGGACATGCTGTGTCTTCTTTTGTTTCTGCTGATCTTTATGGAGAGGTAATAGAGCTGAGCTGAAAGGCAGCTTACAGATATGTTTTAACATTTGTCAATGGGCTGCAGTTCAGTCAATCGGGATGCGTTTCATAATTGAAAAATAACCAGCAGTGAAAAATAACTATCACACCCCATCGATGAACACTTTGCATCAAAAAGAAATTAAACAAACAAAACAAGCTTGCGAGCATCTTGGTTTTGCCAGAGATGTTTGGAAGAGTGAGTGTGGTTTCTGCACTTGAAAGAGGATGTTGGTTGCAAACTGTTAAGTATCAAAATGTTTTAGTTACGTGGGTCATTTCTGAAAGCACTAAATAGACTCTGAAGAAGTCCCACTTTGAAGTCATTTCCATGCAAAATATCAGATGTTATCACAAAGGAGCAAGATAAACTAGCCACTGCTTATTGTATCAATGAAAGTCTAGGATTTCTCTCAGTATCTGTCAGTTTGCATCATTAATCTTTCCCTCCCCTTCCATGTTCTGTTTTCTGAGTTACTATTTATAAACCATAGTTAAAAAATCTGTCAATGAGGCAATTTCAAAAAAACACAGTACTTCACAGGAGCAGTAAACTGTGCTCTGGGTGGTCAGTAACTGTTAGTGGATTCAAGCAAACCATGATTATGAACAACAATTTGGGGGTTTTGGCCCAGTTTGGGACTTTATGCTTTTTCTTCCTGGCGAGCAGCACGTTTCTAGAGCTGTAGTGACATTCGCTACTACTGGGAGTAAGAAATAATCCATGAAGTTTCCATCACTTTCAAAAGCAGAAACATCTGTGTGAGACCCAAGAGTCTTCTGGCAGAGTTCAGCTGTGTAAATGCCTGTACTTCATCAGCTTTGCTCTCATTAAAGAATTGATGTGAACTATTATAAAAGAGGGTGATCGTAGGACACAAAAAGCTTTTGGCTAGTTTTTAAAAAAATGCAAACTCCATTACTATTATAAAGATTTTTCAGGTAGAAAATTGTTAAAAGGGGCTTAGAGGTGACAAGAGGCAGCAAGTAATTGATCCGCTTGTTGCCTTGTGACAAGAAACAGGTCAAGCTAAGAGTGTAAAACAGGAGACAGTATCTAGACAGAGCAGATCTAAGACTCAAGAATCCTGTGTCCCCACACAAGCCATTTCGCACTTCTACAACTCAGAAACACCATTTGCGAAAAGAAGATCAGAAAACACCCTGTTTTGGAGGTTTAATGCATGGAAAGTGCATGCCAGGACTGTTAATTTTTCATGGGATGGTGGGCTGAGTGTCACACACCAGCTCTGAACCCAAGCCCTAGGAGAGTGGAGGCAGCTCCAGTGGGTGAGTCAGAAGGCCTGGGATAATAAAGTGTTGTAGGTCAAGACTTATGTGTGGACAAATGATGGGAGCAATGCAGGCACTTAAACTTAGGCATCTTGTGACATTTGAGTTGCCCTGGGTGACCTTAGTTGTTTTCTGAACATGTCTTGTCTAATTAGCATCTAGTATCCCTAGACACAGTGTTCAGAAGCTTCCTCCATCTGGGGACTGGAAATAGGAAAGATATGCTCTATGGAGCAAGAGGGATGAAGCAGTATAATAAGCCTCTAGGACCCTATTGCAGCCAGCAAAGCACTGCCTACGTGCTGCCCAGCTAAATAATTTTTTAATTTTTTTTGCTTCCTCAAATGGTTTTCTGAAATGCAGACAATCTAAAAAAATCCTATTTTTCACTTACACTGCAGATCATTCAGATTATGATCATATCTGGCATTGTTCCCTTTTCTAATGCAGAGCAAGAAGCTTAATTTGCCTATGCAACAACTGTTTTGTTGTTTCGGTTTTTTAAAATTGTTATCATTTTTTATAAGTGAGTTGAAGACATACAGATAAATAACATTGTGTGTCCTTAAGTTGCTGAATGTTGTTATTGTCCCCGCTCTAAAATCATTTAAATTCACCTCATTTTGCTTTCTGCCTCTCTGCTCCTTGATAGCCAGAGCTCTGTGAGACAGCCATCTAACCATCCAGTGGTAGGATAGATTGGGTCAGATGTGAAGCAACATTTTCATCATAATGCCAAAAAGAAAATACACAAAATACTGAAATGTGACTTAAAAATTCTGAGAAGGTTTGAAGGAACAAAGAAAACACCCACCCCACCCCCATCTCTTTTCCCCTTACTCTATTCATCTCTGAACCAAACCTTGAAATAAAAGCAGTGCTTCCTTTCTTCTTTGCAGTTTTCCACAAAACTCAGTGGGTCTTTCTGTCTGAGCTAGACATAAATATCAATGAAGAATGCACAGCAGTGACTGCAAATTCAGATACATTTCCTTCCGAGCAATGTGAAGGAGCGATTTTTTCTCCATTACACACAAAGCATCGCTCTCAACTTGCTGTGATTGTTGAGAAAAATCAGTAGGTTTTGAAGTTAAGTAAGAATTATTTTTGTTGTTGACATTTTAAAATGCCTGGAGAGAGCTGTATGGGCGATTGGATACACTCAGTTGTGTACCCTGCTGGTGTTATTTTGCAAGGGAAATGTTTGCATTATTTCTCTCTTGAAGCAAACTTCAAACTGGTTAGCCAACTAACCAGTCCAGGTCCATTCCCCATCGATGGAGAATGATATCCTCTCCAGGGGGCACTTCTCGGTGCCCAAATCAGGGCTCCTACTATGATTTGACATCTAAAGGAACCTTTCTCCTCCATGGACTGTAAAGGGAGTGAACCTACAATTCCTTTGCAGGAGGAGTCCAGAGCAGAGATGGTGGAATCAGGAGATATAAAGGAGAAGGTGATGTTGTGTTAAATTGGCCTAGGACTAAGATAACACTGTGAGCATAACAGAAATGTGGGTATTCTTGTGCAGGTGACTGAATTTGGTCACCTTCCCCTTATCGCCATTAGAAGGCTATGAAGGAAGCTTAGCAAAGCACACATTGATATTATGATATCCGAAGAGAAAATAAATAACTAAAATGGTTGATTTTGAACCCATGCCTCTTTCTGGTACTTCAGTGTGAGGGTTTACAGCACAATAGATTCACTTTAGTATTCCAGGTGTTGCTCTAGCCTCAGAACCACTTTTCAGATCAGCAAAACTTTGTGTTTTACAAGATGACCTTTCAGTGTAAAACCTTTCTTTTCTCAGTTAGCCCCTTTTCATTTAAATTTCTTTTCATCAGAGCAGTAGATTAATGATATTTCTTTGCTTTAAGATGCTGCATGCAGGATTGCCCGAGCTGAACAGCATTCAGGATCTGAAGTATGTGTATGACAACCTCCGTCCTCAGGACTCAGACCTCCAGGCTACAAGCTACTTTACAAGGTAAAACCAGAATATAATCCATAAAATTTATCCCCTTCAGGCATGAAGCAAAGCTGGCAAATTCAAAACAAACAAACAAGAAAACCACTTTTTTTTTCCTGTTACATTAAGGGGTTGTAATCAGTAAAATTATACAAAAAGAAAATTGGTCTTCACGTGTTTAAAGCCTATTCCTTATGCATGTTATAACCAGTCTCCTCAAATTTCTGGAAGAAACAGTTGTGCATTTCTAGTACACTTGTAAGAAGTTGCTTATTCAGTGCCTAGAGATTTATTTGGCTTTCATGGTGAAACCCTCCTGGCTTATAATTTAGCCAGCTTTCCTCTCTGCTTTTAAATGCAGCAGCTACATGCAACAGGATTTGGATTGCATAAAATGGTTCAACTTGCTAATGGACTGAGTGAGGACCTGGAATTCCTGCGTTTTATTTCCTTTTCTGTTCTTTTGACCTTCTGTGTTTATTCAGGCAAGTTACTTTCCCTCTGTCAGAAATAGTCTCTCCATGTGCAATATGGTACTAATCCTTTCTTTTAAGCATCTAAGAGATCTATCACAGATAAGCATTATGTGTAAATATAGGTATGTTTAATGCTTGGTTTACATTAGGATAATGACACCTTTCACTTGTTTGCAATAGTAACTGGGGATTATTGATGAGGAGCTGCAGATGACGTGTACAAAATCAGTTTGAAAGCCCTCAGTCCTGATCTTTCAGGTCAGGCTTCTACATTCCATATAATTCCAACTGCCAA
Organism: Scolopax mira; assembly: GCA_004320125.1. Classification (NCBI taxonomy): domain Eukaryota; kingdom Metazoa; phylum Chordata; class Aves; order Charadriiformes; family Scolopacidae; genus Scolopax; species Scolopax mira. The sequence continues at coordinate 95,993 of BJBW01016108.1, forward strand.
TGTGGTAATGCTCTAGATAAAGCCAGTGGAGACTGCCTGGATCTGGAAACTCACTTTCCCATTCTAGTTATAGTATGAGAAAAAATCTCTCACAGCACTGGATTTCTAGGGCTCTTTTCAAATCCAGAGCCCTAAAGGACATTTCCATAAGGCAGCACCATTTTCTGCACAGTGCAGAAAACTCTTGGAGCTTTGTTTTTTTTATTTATTCTAATTTCTATTCGTGTTTTAATGTAATTAGTGTTAATTCAACACATATATTAAGTAATATTTCTGCATGTTTAAACATGAGCAGAACATCAGTCTTCCTGTCTAGTAGTATTTTAACTTCTAAAAAGTGTGTCCAGGCATTTTTTAAAATAAGGACTTTGGGGTGGCCTGATACCTGGTTTCATGCAGATCCTACCTCTTTGTTATAAGCGTTTTCTAACCTGCTCCAGGAATGTTAATATGTTGAGATTTTTGTGAGCATTCCATTAACTATGTCATTTTTAATCCTGTCCTTCAGAAAAATTCTTCCCTACCTCTTTGTTACACAAAATGTCCAGGTGAGAAAAAATTCAGTTACACACTGGATCACTCTGTAGCTTATTCTTGTATCTATTTTTCAAGCTGTCTGAGAAAGCCAAGGAAATTAAAAGTTTTGATTATTAGCACAAATTCCAGTAGCTTTGCAATTTGTAGGTCCTTTTTCTCTCTAATTACTTCCAAAAACACTTTATTGTTTTAAAAAAGTTCTTTTCTAGAGAAGAAGTGTGGTCATTGGAATGTTAAGCCCTGCCAGCAGAAAGTTATTTCTTGTTCTAAGTACAAAGTAGTTATTGTAATCTTTCAGATTTGGTCATATAATTATCTGCTGAAAACCCCAATCTTCTGCGTGGAAACAGGAGAACAGTATTTCTCTGTATTTCTGTAGAAATAGGTTGTTTTTAGCAATTGCCTGAGTTTGGTTTGAGCGATAATAATTGACGTTGCCTTTACTGTTCTTTAAAAACAATATGAAGTGATGAACGATGTCGCAAATATTCCTGGCAAAAACAACGTTGATTTGTTCTTTGCCATCACCTTTTTAGCCAACAGAATAATGCTGCCGAAGTTTGGACTGTAAGGTACTGACCCCTTTCAGGATCATAAAGCGTTTCTCTGTTTTCCTGAATTCCTTTGCTCCCATTCTTGATTTCAGACACGGTGAACAGGCTGTTGTCTCGTTTGTGTGCTGTATTCTTCTCGCGTTGGGTCAGTTCACTGTTATGAGCTGATGAGCGGCAGTGTTAAGCCTCACAGCTCACAGCCTTCTGGAAGGTCACAGCCTCAGATGGTGGATAAACAAGGCACCAGTTGAGAGTTAAACAAGAGTTTCTGTGTTTTCTTGTCAGTTCTGTGCACCTAGTGCCAAATGAAACATTGCTGGCTCTCCAGCATCTGCCCTGAACTCAGTTTGATCCTTGAAACTCAATTTGATCCTTTCCCCTCCCGCCTTTCCTCTTCCCCTGACTACACAGTTTTACCAGAAACTGGAAGCCCATCTTCCCTCTGGATATAAATCTTCAAAAGTCAGCATGGTGTTGCATGCTGCCCAACATTTTTAATGTGCCTGTAAAGGGACGTATATTTAAAATTATTTTTAAGGGATTAAAGTTAGCCTAATGCAATGAATGGAGTTGATTTCAATTGATTGCAGTATGCAATCTAACCCACTCACAGAAATCCATGAATAAGAGATGCAGTGTTGGAACTGATAGCTACCAGTGAAGCTCTATTGCATGTCTTCAGCAGCCTGATCAGGGGTCCTGCTGCTTAGGTCAGCTGCCATCTTTATTTATATATGAACAGAATCATTTGTTAAGCACCTGTCATTGCCCAGCTCAAGCATATCCTCTCCAAACCACAAATGCCAGCAGTTGCAAAACTGGACAGTTCACACTAACTCCTTTCAAAATACGATGCCGGTCTCAAAGTGATCCAGCTGATCCCTGTTTCTCAGGTGGCTGCAGAAATCTCACAAACAACTGAATCCAGCTTTCACTGGTGACTTCTGAAAGGGCATAGGAAAAACTGTGGTGCTAAGCTTCTCTCAGCACCATTCAAGCAGTTTGCAAATGTCGTGGTGTATGTGCCTCAAAGATATGGAGGCAGATTCCCTCCTTGAATTTCTGTTGTTTGAGGCATTCATACTGTGGTATAGACCCCACATGCTACCAGTTCAGGGGAGGCATACTATCCAACTTTTTTTAAATGGAGCCTGATAAATTCATGGATGGAAAAGTTGGATATAAATGAAACACCATGTTCTATGACATCTGAGAATCCCACGAAAATAAATTCTACTCATTAAACGCTGAATTATTGTAGGCCTAGATGGAAATGAGAAGCAGAATGCCATCAGGAATGATAAAGAAAATTATTCTGAAGTTTGGGGTAAATATTTTTTTAATTATATATACCAAGTTAAGATCTGGATAACTAGTCTGTAATAATGAGTGTCTGTGTTCTTAAAAGGCTGTGGAGAAAGGCTGATGTGTCCAAAAACATGTAATCACCAGCCCTTGGAATACCTGCCCCATAAAAAATGTCTGCTTCCAAAAAACCAAGGCTCCAGCTATCATTAGTCACCCTTGAAAGTGCTAGCCAATCTTTTAATCCACTTCTGTTTACACAAGCAGCCAACCAGTCTGTGCATGTTTTACCTGATACTGTGATTTGACAGTTCTGTACCAAGGCTGTGAGCCAAATCTGAAATTCAAAGTCAGTTCAGCAGGTGGAAAGCGGAAAGTCGTTACTTTTCAATAATCCCGGATATTTAACTCACTTTTCTGAGAAGTAGATCAGACACCAACCTGTACGGTTAATGGATATTGTCATGTGGAAAAAAAATCCTTTTTCTGCCTGAAAACAGGTTGTTAGCAATACTGTGATTCACAATTAATGTCATTCTATTTAATGACAGTTTCCTGTTTTCTTCTGCTTAACCTGTGCTTTTGATGCCCTTTGTATAGGTAACTGCAGTTTTCCAATCTATAGATCATCAGACTTACAGAAGCAGCTTGGGCTACTTAAGCTCTGAAATAACTGAGAAACTTTTTGTCATTTTAATGAAGAAGGAGTCAGCTGTAGGCACAGGCAAAGATGGTAATGGCCTAGGGAGCAAGAGGATCTCATCCACAAATAACCTTGACCTTACCAATTTCTTCACCTCTGGCTAAACTTAATGTGGCTGTAGAGCAAAGAACGTGTATGGGGATCTCAGAGAGAAAGTTCTTTAAAAATGGGAGCAGAAGGTGGAAATGAATGCCACAATGGGATAAACTGGGTCAGTGGAATAATCCATGCCGAAAATAAACTGCAAAATTGAAACAAGAAGGACACATGGGTTTATTGTACCTCACTGTCCATACATAGCTAGAAATCAGCTTTTGGGAGGCTGTGGGAAAGAGGGTTTCTTTCCTTAAACCTCTTTGCCCTTGAAAGAAAGTGCAGAGAACCGTAACCAGAGTTGTTCTACCTTGCTGTGAAGACAAGCTCTGAGATGTCATCAGAATAGCAAAGAGGCCTTTTCTGTTGATAACATGACATAAGAATTGCTTAATGTTTTCTATTCTAACAGAGAACTGTGTACAGAGAAAACAGATTATCAAGAGAGGGTGAAAACAACTTGTATTTCTGCTTTTATTTTCTTTTAAATGTAATCATTTAAAATAACTCAGAGAAAATCTGCAACAATGACAACAAAAGCCTCTGTTTAGATTTAAAGTATATGATTAGCAATCTGCGTGCTAAAAGCATTTTAGAAGTTTAATGGACCCATGGAAAGAACAACAAGCCATTAAAATACTAAATTGTGTTTAAATAGTGGTATTCTGGTATCAGCTGTTCTGCTTAGTGATGATGTCTGAATTAATACTGTTGAATTCACTGGTTTTAGCTACAAAGTTAATATGCCTCATAGTGATATTGCAAATTCCTTAACTGCTTTGCTATAATATGGCCAGCCCAGTTACAGATTCTATAACCTAAATCATGTCTCAGTGATTTAAGAAGTGTTTAAACCATACATTAAATTAGATACATAGGAGTTTAAAAGAAAAAGTTTACCACAGATGCAACCTAATTAATCAGCACTGAATTGATTTTCTATTAATATTTTGAAATGAAATTTGTTTTCTTGTTTTCTGTTTGAATGTTAATTTGTGTCATTTATTAAATAGTCTGTATGTATGTGTTTCTGGGAATGTAATTAATAATTACGATAATTAACTGAATCAATTCAGAGATACCTTAGTATGCCTAATTGGAGTATGACAAATTCACACAATATTTTGAATGAAATTTCAACTGGGGGGGATGGGGTGAGGGGACAAGCCAGGATGCGATGTGTAGGTAGAATGTTCTTTTTGGTACAGTTGCAGCTATGAAGCTACAGACTTTATCCAGAATGTCTGAGATCATGAAAATTAGGCTAATATGATGAATGGAGTTGATTTCAATTGATTGCAGTACGCAATCCAACCCACTCACAGAAACCCATGAATAAGCATTTAATTTAAAATGATAGGTGAAGCATTTGCTCAGCTTTGAACAGGGGATGATGAAGGTGGTTAAGGGTATTGTCATCCCTTGTAAACTAGTCAGATACAGTCCACAACTGGAAGTAAAAAAAATTAAAGACACATTCCCCCCAGACAATTTGGTAGAGGATTCCTTCCATACGGCCCGAAATTAATGGGGTGTTGTTCTATAACATCAGAACCTATCCAGATTATCTTCAGAGAGCTGTAGAAGTAAGCAGAGAAATAGAAAAAAAAAAAAAAATTAGCATTGCAAGTTAAATAGCTCTTAAGCAGCGATTGAATTCAAGAGGGCAAGTGTTTTCTAATGAGTACAGCATCGTACTCTTCAAAGACCAGTGATTATCTTGCAGTGTTATTTCTCAAGTTGAGTTCACTTTGATGTTAAAACACGTTTGCAGTACATATCTGCATGTATATCTAGTTATTTTTTATCTATTCTGTCATTTCTGATGAAGGATCTTAAAATTCTAGGAAATTAGGAGTGTGTTCTGGCTCCCCTTGCACAGGGATGAGATGGGCAGAGATAAGGGGAGAAAACTTGTCTGTCTTTTTTTTTCATCTTAAGCAGCTCCACAGGGATAGAGCTTTTAAGAATTGGGTAGAGGATTTAGCACACATCATGCATAGCTAAATCACAAGTTGGATGCAAGAGCCATATGCAAACACATGTAAGTCCATGTGAGGTTAGTATAACCAAAAAGAAAGTGCTAGGGCACTCTCCCCTGCCTGTTGAAGAGAACACATGCTGTTCCACCCTGGAATTACTCAAAACAGACATGGAAATGTTCTGTCCATCTCTGTTGTCCATGAGAATGTTTATGGTATCCATCTCATGAAGAATAACTACTCCAGTGTAAGCCATGGACAGGCTATGGCAAGAGCACTCCTTCAAGCACTGTAGCTCAGGGTCTGGACATGCTGTGCTGCTGCAAACAGCCATGACTGGTGTGTCTGAGCAGTGGCTATTCGTGGCAGGTTGGTTTTAGGACTTGGGGTCCTAGGAGCCAAGGATCAAGAAATGGAAATAAACCAGATCCATAAATAGCACCTCTTCTCTTTGTTTGTTCTTCAGGAAAATAAAGGAGAGTTTGGAGTGCTTCCCTGTTAAACTTAATAACTTGATCCACACACTTGTACAGATGTCAATGACAGGCTCTGCAAAGCCTCCAGCTCCAGAGACTGTCCCCCAAGAATGGATGATGCTGGACGCAGAGAAGTCCATCGCGAGAGCCACCATTTTGGGCTTCAACAAAAAGCCTGACTCCGTATGTATTATACTTGTTTTGCTTGCCCTCCTTTGCCTTGATCTTTTAACGAGTCTCCCTCCTCCTTTATGGAAGATGTGCTTGTGCCACATTAAAAGGATCACAGGATGAACAGCGGTGCCATAAGCAATGAGCTACCAGAGAGAGAGAACACCAGGCAGACAGCCATTAGCGGGGAGCCATTAAGGAGAACAGTTCATGCCCTATAGTGAAAAATAAATCAAGAGCTAATTAAAGCATCCAGAAGGAAAGCATGGCATAAAATTAGGAAGCCTAATAGAAATTGGAGGCTGTTATATGATGCTTTAATGGTGCATTATTAGTTTTCACACACTGCAATGATCTTTCAGTGTTTGAATTGTACGCAATCCAGGCAAGTTTCTTTCTGCGCAGCAGACTATAAATTACAAACTGAATTCTCTGGCACTTGGCACTACATTAAAGAAAGGTTTTTCTTTGTTAAAATCACCTTATATTTTCTCTTGTGCATTATTTTTAATGTGACTCTCTGATCATTTCACTTTTCTCTCTTCTCCCCAACACAGCTATATCTAGTCCAAGTGGTGCAAACCTGCAGCGTGGTCACTTTTGTGGAAAAAACATTCGACCAGTTCTCAGAACTTCACAGCCGTCTCCAGAAGCAATTTCCATCACATGCCCTCCCAGAGTAAGGCAGCATATTAGCTATTGTTATTCTGCTGTTAAATGGTTCTCTCTGTGCACAGATAAAAATCTGAGAAAATGTATGGCAGACGTATTTTTAGAAATACAAAGGCAATGCAACGTATTCTATCAAGCCTTCTATTCAGCCCCAGAAGAAACTGAATCATAGAGCATTGTGACAATCTAACTTTTTTATTGTTCTTTTTTTTAATGGGAGAAGGGGGGAACAGCTTGGGCCCAACACAGCTATTCCTGAAATCAAAGGATAAGTGGTATTGACTTCATTAAAGGCACGATAGGGCCTTTTTACAGATTTTATTCTCTGCGTGATGCTGATCAAAACTCATAGCAAAATCCACATATTAAAGCAATGTAGGAATGTTCACACTGGGCCAGAACAGAAACAAGCCAATCTCTGACACTGGCAGGTGTGATCTGCCCTTTTACAAAAAGATGCACATACTCCCCAGCTGAGAAATATGCAATAATCTTATGTACTGTCCTGGCCCCAAATCCTGATACTTTATGCCTCGCGTCATTCAGTTTAATATCTCTTGAAAAATATGTTATCATTAGTTGCAATAATTCTGAGTTCTGCTTTTTATCCATGTGCATGTCTATTTCTGCTTTTCATATTCTGAATCTTATTTGTTCACAGTGTTTATTTCTGTCTTATGTAAAACAGCTTTGCCTGATATAGTGATTGTCCACAGCTTTGGTAATACAAGTGGAGTTATGCATTCTACAAATATCATGTATACTATACTGTATACACCCTTGAGAACAAAGTAGTCCTTTCTTAAACAATCATGCTGACTCACCTGATACAAGTTTACTTGAACCAAGCTGAGCTTCAGGTGGTATGCTTGAAAAATAGAAAGGTCTGTGATTGTTTCACCTGAAGTATATAGGTACAAGCAACGTGGTTTTGACCTAAAAAATAAAGTCCATGAATATCAGATCCAAATTTTATATTCCCTCAAGCTTGTGAGAGGCATTCAGTTACATGGCTTTAGGTTAGTTAATTCTAGAGGAAATTTCTCCTACCTGAGGGGATTTTGCTTGACTCCAGTTTGACTCACTGTGGCTGGCTGACATGAACTGGTTAGCAGCAGTTGATGAGAATCAGAATTTCACTACATACTAAAACTGCTTGAATCATGGTTTTGATTTGGAGATATTTTCACACTAAGTATTAGGTTGTAAAATAAAGTATTTAACAAGTAGCTATTTACAATTTTGTATTGATTCCTGAAATTGTATATATTCATGCCTCATTAGGAGGAAATAATGAGTCTGCTTCATACAACTGCTAAATACTGGCTATATGACAAGAAACTAATGGCAAAAGCTCAGAGTTCTCAGCATCTGAAATCTTGAATTTAAACATTCAGCCCATATTTATAAGTCAAAGCACAGCTGCCCCAAGCAAGTCATTGCCCTCTAGCCCCAAGCAAGCCCTTGCCCTCTAGCATCTCCCCTCTTACTTGGTTTTAGACAGAGTATTAATTGTGGTTAATTATTGTTTTAAAAAGGCCAAAAATATTTTCACCCAACAAAGCATTTAGGTGATGTAATTTATACACAGAATGTTCTTCAAGCTTATAAGTAGGAAATGGAATCTGCTATGCAGGATGTCTGCATGTGGTGTAACTTTATAATTTTCTGTAGATGCAAAGCTAAAAATCAGCTTGGGAAGTTAACCATTTCCAACACAAATGTGTTCACAAGTGCAAAGTCAGTTTCAGCCACAGACACAATTCAGCTAAAGTATGAAGGCCATTTAAAGTAGTGTTCAGTACTGCCACAAGGTTCGTATTGTCCTTCACTGCAGAATTATCGGTGTCATCAATCAGCAGTTTCTCTGTCCTCTGTTTTGCCACTGTGCTTAGGGTGCATCTTCTGAGGGCTTACATTTTACAGCCAGAGTCCTCTCTTTATGTTATATGGTCTAATTAATTTTAGGCTGCTTCCAAACATATCCTTCCTACCATCTCTTGAAAGAAGTCCTTTCTGTGCCACAGAGGAACCCAAAACTTTCACAGGCTATCTATATGTGCCAAATGTCTGGGGCTCTATTTTTATCTCTGCAACTCCTATATGTCGTGCTCCTGGGTCATATCACTTCCTCCTCCTCATTATGTCTTCTGCTGCTGTAATTTTGTGAGGGAAGAATTGCCTTTTATTATTCATTTGTACCTTGCCTAGCTGAGCCCTGATCTATCGGTGCTATAGGCAAAAATAATCATAAGGTCATACACAGACCCAATATGCTGCTGCCATCCTGCCCCCTCGCTGTTTTAGTTGCAGATTAAGTTGTACCAGTGCTGGGTTCATCCTCAGAAGTACTACACAAGATGGGTAAAGATCTTTCCTCTCCTAAAAAGAATTACAATATCTTATTAATCAGTATAATCTTCATAAAAGGCCTTCTGTTACAAAACAAGCTTAAAAAAGCCCAACCCAACAGGTCTAATTACAGTTTGTGAAGCCTAATTACGTTAAATCTCTTGGTACCAAAAACTATGGCTTAATCATCTTCAGTCATTTTATTTTCACTTGGTGAGGCTGCTATTTGCCATTTTTATAGCCAGAAGATTTGCAAAGCTGCCCAGTGTTCCCCTCTAGGGATGGGGCTCCAGTGCTCTGTGTGCTGCCCTTCGGCTGGTCTTTGAAAAGCTCACGACATCTCGTCACTGAGCTGTGGAATTGGGTAAAACCTGTGCAAAGTAGGATCCGACCATTCCCTTTCAAAAGGTGGGCCAAGTGTCTCTTTTCAGTGCTAGTGCCCTGCTAGACGGCTCCTTACTTGTTTATCTGAAGCCTTCAGATGCCTCCTGAGAGGTAATGGATAAACAAGGTTGTACCAGAAAAACAGAGGTTTGTCAACAAGACACGGTTAACAATTTACAGCAGTATTGTAACGTGAAGTGCAACCAGATCAAAACTTCTACCTTTCTAGATCTCATAGATTAGAGGACATAAAGCATAACATTAGTTATAAATCCCAATATTAGTAATCCGTATCACAAAACCCATTACGTGCAATTTAGCACAGATAGCTTTTCTAATGGTCCTTCAACCTGAGAGAGAAATAGTCCTCTTCAGGGCAAGGTTAATATAAATTGATTATGTGTGTGGTTAAAAATCTAACCTTTTGACTAATCTAATGTGTGTTGTCCCAAAATGCAAAGATGATTCAGGTTAAAAAAAAAAAGTGAGGTTTTGACATTTTCAATCACCAAAGCATTTGAAAATTGACAGGAGGCCATTCTATGCATATATGGTTTATTTACTAAACTGAAATGAAATTCATCTTAATAAAAATTCAGCAAGAACATTACTGTTATTATTTTTATTGCTTTTGTTGGGATTGATTTTGTTAGCATGATGGTCGTTTGTTTTCATATATTACTTTTATTATACTAGCACCTGAAATTACATATGGGATCAGGGACCCTCTCTGAAAAACTTATCTATATCCTAAATAGCTGAGGTAAAAAAGCAAGCAATGATATATTCATAAGATGTCACGCTGTTGCTGTAAGGCTGTGGTGCCCAATACTCTGTGGTAAGGGTTTGTGCAGCACAAGCCCTGGGCTGAGGTCAGAGACTTGTGGAGCTGTGCATGCACGTGAGTGTGAAAAATGAGGGGGGTGGCTTTTTCATGGGATCACAAAGGGCCAATTTTTAGAGGTATTTAGATACTGCAAGCAAGTGCCTTTTAGAGGTCTTTTAATTATTTTTTTATTAGGTTAATTATTTAGACAGAAAAAGGGGTACAGTATGAAACAGAATATCAGCAAATTATAAGAACCATAGTCAGAGGGTAATCAATCCTCTGGACGCTGTAGCCATCCCTTCCCCTACCTGGAAAACATCTTAGAAAGTGTTAACTTTCTTCTGTTAACTAGAGCTGGAAATATTTTCAGCAAATACAGTACAAGAGTTATATGATGAATATTCTTCTTTTGCAGGTTTCCCCACTCTTGGCATTTACCTTTTGCGGATCTTGAACATAAAAGAGTGAAGGATTTGAATCTCTATCTGAAGCAGCTATTAAGTGGATCCAGGAAGCTGGCTAATGTGAGGTCTTCCAATATTTATTTTATTTGCATTTGACTTTTAATAGCATTGAACTTTTAGTACTTTTTAGTACTTTTAGCTTTCCATGGCTTCATTTGAAAAAAAAAATTACATAAATGATATGTCTCTAATGCAGCTGTTTTGAGATGGAACCATTATAGCATTCATCAGAACTTAAGACAAAGACAAGAGTGACTGAAAAACAGTTTATTAGATCCGGCAGGGAATTTTTCAAAAAACTTCTCTTCCTTTGCTGCCATCCAAAAGCAGTGATTCACTGAATTTTTGACAGTAAGGAGTAGGTTCTGAGGAATGTAATGTCTAAAAAAGGAGTATGTTTTGAAATATTGAAAAGCCTGATTCTGACAGTTTTTAAATGAAAAGTTCCATTCTTTCAGCCCAGAAATACTCTTCATTTCAAAATTTATTTAACACGTAGAAGAAATTGTTTTGCCAACATAAGATGAAAACCAGAATGTTTCAGTATTATCAGAATGATACAGTGTGTCCGTTAAAATTGGTAGTTTATCATTTTTTTTATCCATTGGTGTTTTCTGAGATGAAAGAATTTTCTGAACTTTTCATCCATTGGTGTTTTCTGAGATTTCTCCTCCTGTTTCAAAATGGGAAGTTGAAACAAACACTATTTTCTATTTCTTGTCTGGTCTGGGGCAAAGCCTTATGCACCTCTGCATCGTAAAAGCCAGGGCCAAGAGCAACTAACAGCTCCATGTGCTTCGGGAAGATGTCAAATCATTATTACGCTGTGTCACTTTGGAAGTTGAATGGTCAATGCACCAGGCTCTGAGAGAAAAGGGCATCTTCCAGTAACCAGCCATTGCCAGGAAAGCCATCAGACAAGCAGAAAAAAACAGCGTTTTACATTTATTCCTAAGCTGACGTAGAGGCTACTGAATGCAAAGGAGCCAAGGCAGGAGCTCATGCGTTGACCCTGCTGCCTCACTCTTGGCACGTCCTCTAGCAGAGCTTGGGGTCTCTGCCAGGTGAGCCATGTCATGTCCCCTGGCCTCAGGGACCGTAGCACAAACTGGGGCTGGTTTGGTTTAATAGCGCAGGCAGCCTAGGATGCCAAAAAGAGGGTGTGGCAGGATGCTTTTTCTCCCAAGATTTCAAACATCTTGCAAGAGGAGAAGAGTGTTTGCTGCCTAGCTATATAACTTTCCCAGCTGTGACCTGCAATGGAGATTAAAGAGGAAATTGTCCACGTGTAAAACAAACAGTTTTCTTATTAATATGAATACAAATTCTGTGCCCTGGGTTGAAATCAAGATTTCCAAAGGAGATAGATAATATCTGTCTCACAGAGTTACACTTAATTTGGCACAGAGAGCCGACTTGGGTGCTTGGCTCCCTTGACTGACCTTGCCAAATGAACTGCACCAGTTGGGGTTAATTGTTATGCAATTTCTGTCACTCACGTTAGGGTTGTGAGTTTATTTTACATTAGAGCCTTTTGGTCACAGCTGGGGGAAAGCTGATACAAGCCAGTGACCTAGAAATGAAGAGCTCTGTATCTTCTGCTGTGCTTTGGGCTGCTGTAAGGTACATGGATTTTCAATTTGGGCACTGCTGTGTTGAAGCCTAATCTACGGTTGAAAAATTAGGCTGCTTAAAGCCCTGGGATAATAGGAAAAACATTTCCTGGTCATGTCTCCCTCCCGCTCCATGGTCTGTGAATGGGGTAGTTACCCGTCAGAGCACACTGTCCTGCAACACCTTCCTTCCTCCCCTCCCGGTCCCATAGCACCCATCCCTGGAGCTGGGTGAGTTGCTGCTGGGACACAAGCTCGGACATGTTATGGTTTGAGAAAACCCATGACAATCTATTGTCGTTTAGACAATTATCCTATCACCCGATGACCCCTCCCCACCAGGAAAGGGGAATCGAGGAACACAAAGACACACAAGGGTTGAAATATAAATAGGTTTAATAGACTAAGACTAAATAATTAACCGTAATACTAAAGAACCAGTACTAATCCCAATACTGATATA
>BJBW01016110.1:7764-28205 GCA_004320125.1 Scolopax mira
TGCCCAGGGAGGTGGTGGAGTCACCATCCCTGGAGGGATCTGAGAAACATGTAGATGTGCCCCTTCAGGGCATGCTCTGGTGCCCAAGATTTTTCGTTTTTGTCTGTTGGTATGTCTTTATGATGTGGGTTTTTGGTTTGGTTTTGGTTTGGGTGTTTCTTTTGTGGTTGGACTCAATGATCTCAAAGGCCCCTTCCAACCATGAACATTCTGTGATTCTATAAAACCAATTTCTAAGGTTCGTAACCGGGCACAAATCTCCACTGAAACCGAGGGGAGTTTGTTCCACAAAACTGTCTCAGTTTATAAACTGTAGCTGTAGGGACATCGCAAACCCCCTGGAAGCCCTTATGCTCGGATTTCTTAGACCCACGGAACTTGGAAACTTCTCCACCACTGTGGACTCCAGTTAAAAGAGAACCTTTAAAAAGGCTTCCCTGGTTAATGGAAACCACCAAGAGCTTTGCCTTGTCCTGGCTCCATTCTCTCACAGCTGAGCTGTTTTGGGCATGGCGTTAGTCCCTTGTAACTGCACACCCTGCAACGTATCTGAGGAGGTGAGGAAGACAACATGGCCTACTTGGTTAAGGAGCAGCTGGAGATGCCAAGCTCAGAGTCTGCTTCCCATTGGTACTTCTCATCTGCTGTTGGGACCTCCTCTGAGCCTGCGTTCCACAACCTGTAAAAAGGAAGCTAATTACACTTGGAATTGATTAGGGAAATCAGTTAACAAGCTAGTTATTAGGCAGGCAGCTACTTCCATAGCAATGTTGAGGTGGGGTGAGGCCAGAGTTTGTTTGGGTTGAAATGATGTCTTGATAGCTTTGTGCTTCCCTTACCCATTCCCTGCCTTTCCCTGTTTTGTCTTCGCTTGATGCACATGTTGTACGTCTGTTAAAAAGGGAGTCCCTTCTCCTCCAAGCCAAGAGCCAAGCATTCCTGGCTGAGGGACAGGTGCAGTTTTGGACAAAACGAGATGCCCTTGTGAAATGACTGCGCTGCTTTCTGGCCAAACAGTCCTGAGTTTGTCATGTAACTGTTACAAGTAGCATGTTCTGTGTTGGCATTGCTGTACTGATACGGAGTGGGCAGTTGAGGGTTCCAAAAGCCACGCAAAATCTCCATTTCTACCTATTTCCACTGTGATGAAAAATGTAAGCTGGTTTTAAGATACCTACAGTTTGGGGTTTTTTTCCCTACACCAAGGTCCCTTCCGGCCCAGATGATTCTACGTGTCCTGTCCTAATGATCCAGGTGATAAATTTGAGGTAGTGATTAGGGAGGGAGGGATGAATCTCACATGACAAACAGCAGCATCCCAGAGGTTTTCATCCAGGGACTCACGGGGCAAGAAGGTAGTACCCTGGCAGTCTGTTCTTTAATTTTTTGGTAGAAGCGCTTCAACGATAGAAAGAAATCCATATGAAATCAAACTACGGTCTAGAGAAGATAGCATTTTTATAAATATCAATAATGCAAGTTTAGTTAGATGATTATTTATTTATTTTTAGTTGGAAGTCATTTGAGGATGTGGGGTATGGTACAGATCACCTATCAAAGTCTATGATACTCATCTGTGTTGCTTCTCATATTTTTAATAGAAATTCCTTTTTTATTTTAAAACTAACATTTTAAGTGATTGATTAAAAAGGAAAACATTTTCTTCTGCTGTTATATTTTATTCAGATGCTTTCTATCATGCCCGCTTGTGTGGTGCATGAAAGCTCAGCTACCACTGCACTACAGCAGACCAGACCAGCATGAAATGGTATAAAAGACTATCACATCAGTAGTGAGAAAGCATGATTGAAGACTTTAAAGGGCTATAGAGGTCAGAGAGAGAGAGCACCTCCAAGCCAGTGTGAAATATGACTGGCAACCAGTGGATGATGGAGGCAGAAGTGGAATTGTGTGCTCACTCCATCTGGTGCCAGCTGGAATCTTTGCAGCACCACCAGCTGCAGCCTGTTAATGGTGTGTTTGGGGAGACTGGCAGAAAAGGAGCATCCCAGTGGTTCAAATGGAATGAAAAAGAAGCAGGAGCAGATACCTCTGCTTCTGGAAGGGCGAGTTGGGGGCACAGTTTGGGTGGTACCTCTTCTGAAGTAAAAGATGATGCGTTGCTCAACAGGGAGCTTCCGGTGCTTGTGTTTAATTCCAGGTGCAATGAAAAGTATGGCTCCTGAATTTCTTACAAAGGAAATAAATTGCAGTGATGACTTCGAACTACATAAATAAAAGCAAGAGGTCGAAGGGAGCGCGTGCAGATGACTCGTGCAATTCTTATTTTTAAGCTTTAGTTAGAGAACACTTCAGATAGTTATTCCAGGCTTTGATATGGTGAGAAGACCAAAGCCTAGTTGGAAAAGAGGGGGTAATCTGTTAGTAACCACGACCATACGAACAGAATATCCCAGTGGTGATGGTTTGGTTTGACTTGGGAATTGATGTGAAAACAGATACCTAGGAGAAGTGCCAGGGTTTACGGATCTATAACTCAACGGTGGCCAAGTGGAGAAGTGGAACAGATCTGGACCTTTTTTAATATATGATAATGTGTCAGGAGAGAAGAGCAGGGGGTCCCATTGCCTTATGTGCCTTACCTTCCCATTATGTGAGGAACTCATTCACCAGGAACATGGAGTTCGAGTCTAAGCTTTTCTGAAATAAATGAGATTCAGGAAGCAGCGTGCGACAAAGGCACACAGATCTCAAATGCCTAGAGATCTATCAAAATACCAGGAGAGCCATCAGAGATGAGTTTTAGCTCCATCTTCCTGCCCTGCTCGACACGAAGGAATGTAAGAGAGTTGGATGCTCTCTTTGACAAACCTTGTGTGCTCCATGCACCTTCCTGGAATGCTTTGCCTTTCAAATCTGCAGGCAAAGACCTAACTCTGCATCCCAGTGTTTGCTCCACTTGTCCTCATCGGGTCTGCACGAGCTGGAGGAAAGATGTTGAGGGAAGGAATTGATAGAGTAAAGAACGATGAACCAAGGAAAGGAATCTGACTGAAAGGCCATGGTGGAGACCACAACAGTCACCATGGTATCATAATTATCATTTTGGGGTATGGTAAAATTGAAGCGCTAGCGCAGAAATAACAGGATCAATCATTAGAACTTTAAGGTTATAGAAGAAAAGACCAAGAGCTGTAACTCGTTTTTCAACTGAAAAAGGATTGTGCCTTTTAAATGTGTGCTTTGAGAGGGCTTGGCTGCACTTGCATGGGAGGCAACCGTAGATGTTCATCTCCAAATTTCAGGTCTGCATTCGAATGAGGTGAGTTACTGGTCAACTGTAGTAAAGCTGCTTCAGATCCTGAGTCACAAATTCTCCTGATGTTGGTATTTCCTACGCTGGGGGTTCAGAGCAAGAATATGATGAAAGGTTTACAGGACTTGTGTAACCATGCAGGACCGTGTCATTATGGGGAAGCAAATTAGCTCTGTTTAAATCTATGACAATACTCCTGTGCATAGTAGCTGAGCTTTAATTTGCATGAGCTGAAAGTTCTGCTTCCATTTGTGAGAAACTGGAAGATGGCAAAGAAAGGAAAAGAAAAGAAGGGGAGGGGGGAGCCCAGAATTTAACAGGAAAAAAGGAAGTGAAAGATAAATACTGGAGGTGAAACGGAAGCAAAAAGGAAAAATGGCAAAGGATGTGTATAAACCTCACTAGGTGCTTTGTAGAGCTGTATTTCTGAATATAAAATCAGGGTGGTTGAGGCTGGCAGGGACCTCCGGAAGTGGACACTGCAAGCCCTGCTTGAGCAGGGTCAGAGAGAACTTCTTGCCCAAGACCATGTCCTTGGTAGCTTTCATGGTCCAGATAACTTTCAGTATCTGCATGGACAAAGACCTTACAGCTTCTCTGGACAAGGTGTTAGGATGTTCAGCCACCCTCATGCTGAAAATGATTTTTCTTGCCTTAAAAAGGAATTTATTTTTATTTTGTGAGTACCATTTGAATCTTGTCCTGTTACTAAGCACTGCTCAGAGAAGCTTGGCTGCCTCAGCTTTGTGTCCTTTCCTCCTCCCTGGCTGAACAGTCCCAGCTCTCAGATTCTCCTTGTGTGAGCAGTCCCTTCACCACCTTTGTGAGCCTTTGTTGGACCCGTCACAATAAATAGCTAACTGGTTTGTACTGGGAGCTCAGCACTGAGCCCAATACTGAGATGCCTTTCACAGGGGCCGAGTCAAGAGGGGTCGTGTCTCTTGACCTGCTGGCAACCCTCTTGCTGACGTAGCTGTTCTCAGGGGATAATCTTTGTGAAAGATCAGCTCTTTAAATTAATAATTTTTGTTTTTTGGTGACCATGCCAACAAGGATTCCCAAGAGCACTGTCTGATCTTGAAACTGCAATCACCAGTACACTGATTTGTTAGTGGGTGCAAGCCCACTGCCCACGCTGTTTGTTGTCTCAATAATTTAAATTAAGACTTGAACTTCTGAAGAATGTGACTGTATTGCTTCTATATGTTAAAATGTACTTCTAGATGTTTTCTACACGTTTGGGTTTTTTTCCACCTTACGTATTACATCGTGGAGAATGATTGTACTAGCTCAGCTCAGTGCATGTTACAAATCCTGAAGGTGAAAAGGAACGCTGCCTTGTCCTAAACCTAAAATTTTAGTTGGTGGGCAGGTTTTGGTCGCAGCCTTAATTTCTCATCATGCGTAATCAGCAAAAGTAATTTTTAAAACCAAATTTAAAAGCAATTCTTTCGGGGCTACCCGTGATCAAATCTTGCAGTTGTTCAGTCTCTACAGCAAAGTTCACTTCAACATTGTTATCGACTCTTGTTCTGAAAAGATCAACAGTTGGGTGTCATGCAAACATTTCAGTGAGTGTTCTTCCAATGAAAAACCTAATTCTGTTGTTACTGTTTTGCTGTGAGCTTCTCTTCCCCTAACGTTTCTGTGACCAAAGAACTTGCAAAGAGCTGGGGAAAATGAACTTCAAAAAGATATCGTTGGTTTTACAGAAGAATTAGATCAAAACTAATTGTGTTGTACCTATATGTATGAGGAAAGACACTGGATAATCAACTAGCATAAAGACTGATCATAAATGTATTAAGGGAGAATTCATTATAATTGCACCAAAATCCCTAAACTTGTTCCAAGGAATTAGTTTTTTTTGCTAGTCTGCACTTGCCATGACAGGAACAAGCTTGTGTTCTTAAGCTCTTACTATTTTCGTCCCTGATTCTGTGCTTCAACTGCATCTTATCTTCTATAACTTAGATTTTTCTGTTCTCTTCTGCTTTGCCTGAATTAAACTCACCTTATCCAAAGCTGAGTAACGCCATGTGACATGCACCAATAGCTTTTTCAGATGCATTCTGCTTTAATTACCATGTGTCAAATATTTCCAACCAGCTTGCGGTCTGCGGAACAAATTAAACATCTCTGTAAAGCGGTTAACAAAAATTACCCAAAGCTAGACTGAATCTGAACCATGAATATATTAATGAAAATCTCAATCTGTTCACGGACATTTTGTGAGCAACAAAAAGCAGCATTAATCAAGTCAATTACTTGCTTTGAGGTTTTGCCTTGACGAGAGGGAATGCCACAGCATTTCTCTCTCTCAGTTCTGGTTGTAAAACAAGCGAGGGAAGTTTCTTTTCAGTTTGCTTTTCAATATGTCTATTTCTTATAACTTACTTGAGCATAGACTTTTTTAACTCTCTGTAGGTTACAAGGAAGAAAGTGTCTTGATTAGCTTGGGCAGTGTTCGTGCTGGAAGGTGGATGGAAACAAAGCCCAGCTCTGAAGCTGGCATCCATGCTGGGGGTGTCAAATAGTAAGCTAAAATGTCTACAACCATCTCCCTTGTTGTGTAAAAGACAATATTGCTTTCCTTTTTCTCCCGAAGGGCATTATTCCAGTAATGGCACCATTCCCAGTATCCTCGTGAGCTTGCTAGGGAGTAAAGCACAGCTTCCTGAATATAGGTCAGAAAAGGACGTTGTTATAACCAGTGTCCTTGATGGAAAAACTGATATGTGCTGAATTTGCAAAAAGTCTGAGTTCAGTGTCATCCGTTTTCAGTATTTCCCGAACAATTGATTTATTTCACATTATTAATGAACTTTGCAGCAGTTCCACTTGTCAGGCCTACTCTGCAGGGGTCAATAATGAGAGGAAACCTGATGTTAGTGGATCCAGCTTAAGTGATTCTGTCATGCTAACGATTCAATATATCAGGACAAATGTCAGCTCCTTCCAATATGTTAATTCCTCTGATCCTATTTGCATAAACTACAGTCAATGAAATACAAGTTTCCCCTCTAGGATAGTTAATGGAGATTTGTAAAGGAATTTTTTTCCCCCTCCTGAGTTTCCAAGAAGGCTGAGGAGAACAGGACCTCATTCCTGAGCTCCACGTGTTACTTAAGCTGAAAGTTTTTCTGCAGGTAATGGCATGAAATGCTTTCCTGTGTCTCATTCCAAACTCCTCAATGTGGATGAAGTGGGGTTCCTGTGGTTTGCACCTGAGTTTATCACGGGGATAACCTTTTTTCTCCTTATAGTGCTGGGGATTTCGGCACCAGTTTGCCTTTAGGAATGAAAAAAATAACTTATGAACATTAGAAGTAGAAAAAAAATGTTTGTTTCCACAAGCAACTTAGAGGCATGCATTTAGAACAAGGTTTCCCTGGTGTTCTCTGTCATTACTTTGCTCCTACCAAGATTAAATTAAAAACGAGGGGGTTTGTATGGTACTACCTCTCTTCCCTGGATTTTTGAGATGATGCTCCAGCGTTTAGCAACAGCAATAAAAGTGTGGAAATACTGATGGTTGCAAACACCACAAGGGGAAGCAATCTCCCCCACAGAATGTTAAAGTTTCTTGGGGCAAGAAAAAAGATAAGTAGCTACTGCTTTGTTTTCTTCTACTTCCTCTGTGTATGAAATCACTTTGATAGATTTGCAAGAAGAGATTTAGTTGCAGATGGCAGAGGTCAGTGTATTGTGTATTCAATGTAGTCAATAATAAAGTCAGGACTTATGCTAACTGAATGTTAATAAGAAATCACAAGGACCTTGGAAAGTCATTATGTCTGGCCATTTGCTTCGCAGTATCGCTCCAAACAGACTCTGGAGGCCAATGCAAGGGGACTTGAAGAAAAAAAAAAAAAACCAAACACAAAACCAAACACAAACCAAACCCACAGGTCTGGAGGAATAAGGGAAAGCAGAAAGGCTAAAAATAGAAGGTTCATGTAATGTGCAGCAGACCCTGTAACCCTGTAAAGACAATTTCAGAGTAGGGTTGTTATACAGTGAAGAAAGCCATACTACTTCATTAAATGATTTCAACATTGAGCCTCAGCCTAGACATCCTTTCTCCCTCCCAGATTGCTGCCCTGTTGGCGTAGGAGATCATGATGAATCTATGTGGTTTTTCCCCTAAGAGCAGAAATCTTAGTTATGCTTATAAAGTAGAAATGACACAAAGTATGTTCAGGTATCAAGATTGCAGATGAAGTAGACAGAAACCAGAAATGGGTTAATTCTTGTAGCTCTAGATACTTGGCCAAAAATTTTGTTTGCTGGATTTTTCACATGTGAGCAATTAAAGATGTATCCCAAGACTTGTATCTTTGGGTTGGGCTCGAAAGGAAAACCCCTTAGGCTATAGCAATGCTTAAGTCAATAGTCCTTCCTTCCTATTTATTATCCCTTATATTAAGTCATCATTACTTTACTGCCCCACCTTGAAATGACCAAAACTGGAACAAAAACTTCAAACCCTAAATTGAAGACAGGGCTATCTTTGGAGGAGTAATGTAACTGTACTTAATGTAGGATCTTGGGGCTGCTCCACACATTGATGTCCTGAGAAAATTATCAATGTGGTCAACCAGCACACAGTGGATGTTGCTGCCCCGTGACATGTGGTTGCCCCACTTCTTGCTTCTTCAGTTGAAGCTCCAGCCTTTCTCATTTCAGTGAGCGATGACCAGCCCTGCAATACACCCCGTTCTACTACTTGGCTATGCTTGATACCATCTCTGTGCCACTGAGCTGGCTTCCACTCACTAATTTATTGCAAATGCCCATAAAAAGCATGTAGAAGGCAGATAGGTCTGTCATAAATCTCAAATAATTAGCTTAATGCTCTTATTGTTTGCAGACTGGGTCCGTGGGCCTAATGCCTATGTGTTCGTTATAATTTGGTCCAAGAGATAGTTCAGTAGACAAAATTGCTGGGTTTGCAGCAACATTCCAGTATATTTACAGGGGAAAGGACCAGTGAGGTTGTTA
The DNA here is from genome assembly GCA_004320125.1 of Scolopax mira. NCBI lineage: Eukaryota > Metazoa > Chordata > Aves > Charadriiformes > Scolopacidae > Scolopax > Scolopax mira. Next base: position 16,046 of record BJBW01016110.1, read on the forward strand.
ATATTTCATTGAATTCTGTTACTGGACAAGTAGGGCCTTTTGTGTAGCGCGTCTTAATTTCCAGCAATTTTGCAGGGGTGAGGAAGCTCAGCCTTTGTACAGAAGGTCAGTGTGGGACAGAAGGGCTTCAGATGACTTGGGGTTAGGAAAATTGATAGTCTCGTTTATAAATACGCTCCAGTCAATGAAGCGACGTCCACAGTTTAGATGAAGCAGATTGAATACCAGAAAAATGCAGCCTGGTGAGTGACAGGGATCCTGTTTGGATTAATTAATTGTACTTGTCAAGATTTGTGCAGCAGTTCTTTGCTGCAACCTTATCCTCCTAAGCCATGAGTAACTTGAACACTTTTAAAAATATATCTTTCGTCTCCTAAAAAAATATTAGGACCTTACTTCTATGCAAAATTGAAATAAATACGATCTAGGCTGAGTTTGCCCAGTCCATCCTCATGTAGATGTGAAACCAGGCAGTGATTTAGCTCATTATCTTGAAGACAGGGTGAATGTTCAGCCTTTCTTTTTAAAGTGCTGGGTGTTTCGAAGGGGATCCACCGTGTTGGACAGGTTAGAATAAGAAAATATGTAAAACATCTCTCAAGGACTCATCTTGTCCGTGCTCATCAAAGCAGATGGTAAATATAAATAGCCTGTGGAACAGTTTTTCTTTAGCCAATGTCTCCCAATTTAATCTTTGCTTTGGCAATGCTGGTCCATCACAATTTACTCCTCAAGTATCACATCCTTGTTATAATGAAAAAGCCTTTGGGAAGCATCCTGCATGCTGATCTACAGGGGGAGTAAATTAATAAAAAATGACTAAGTTGTCCCTCCAAAAGTTGATATAAACTGCTTTGCCACCATTTGAATACTCTGGAACACGTCCAGAGTATTCAAATACCACAAGAGCTTGGTTTTTTGGTTTATACTGGAGCCTTGATCCAGCAAAATGCTTAGTGCCCTCAGCTTCTACACAATTCCCTCGGCAGGGAGAGCATGGATGCTCTGGGTTGCAAAAAGCTTATGTTTTCAGGGGCAGCGTCTTCATTAAATTCTTACACATGATCCCTGGATTGTATTGTGTGTGAAGGGCTGTGAGGACGGAAGCTTTAATGAGCAGGCACATCCTCTTCTTGCTTTTTTGCTCAGCGATCCTTCATTTGTTAAGGAAATGCAACGTTTCAGAGATCCAATATGTAAAACTATGTGCATTTTTAACAAACTTGGAAGCAGAGAGATTAACTTCCTCTTTCTGCTCAGCCCCAGGCTAAATGACACAAGCATGGTGATAAAATGAGAATGAAGTACATGTTTCTATACTGCAATCAAGGTATAGAAAGGGTATTTAGCTTTTGTCACATCCTAATACATCCTAATATAATGAAAATGTGACTGTTCTGTTTCAGATACCTTCTGTCTCAGAATAATAATATGTTGGCTTACTGGAAAATTTTTTTTGGAAACTCTTACTCTTTGTATCTGTTTCCCCATGAGACTCTGGTTCATAACGTATTTAAGCTTTGGAGAAGACACAGCTGGATTTAAATCAGTGTGGTTTCATTTATTTATTTTTTTAATTGTGGTTGTTTTTTTTTTTAAAGCATTTGATTTCCATGAAATGTGGTCCAGAACAAATATTAGACTTTGCACCTACCCTAAACTAAGCCTTGTCTCACTTGAGTGAAGGAGAACTCAAACAGGCTCTGTAAACGTTTCGCAAACATAGCAAATGAAAACTAAGTCTTCACCATCTCTCAGCTAAATTTCCAGTTTTATTTCCAAATCCCAATTTCCAAAAGTCCAAGGGTCCTTTTACTTCCCACTTCTGAGTCTTAAGCTGTGAGAAGACTGAACTGTCTGTGTGACTGTGCTAAAGCAGCCTTGGGAGATCTTCCTTCTACAGCTTCTTAGTGGGATCTCTATGATTGTCTTCTCTTCCTGAGACATGGACGTTGTCTCCTACACCGAATATATGTCACTGACATCACTTTCACACCATCCTGGTTAAAAAGAAGTTAACTGTTTTGAATATTAATGCTCTTCCTCAACCGATTAGCAGAGTGGTGTGGTATTCATAGGCAGAAAATTGTGTATCAACACTCCCTGCACAAGATTGAAGAGCAAGTTTCAATTATAGTCCTTTTAAAAACATTTGGGAAATGCTGCTACTTCATGCCTATTGATTTCCTTCTTGAAATCAATATTCATATAATGAGGTCTGACGCATTTCTGACCTGTGTAAATGCAGTGAATTCTTGGGGTGGGGAGTGGTGGGGGAGAAAACTCTGGTAATGGAAATTTAAGGATCTGTATTAAACCTGCATGAGAGACAGGCATTTGAAAGATGCTTCTTATAAGGCAGAAGGTGCTTTGGTGTGAGACAATGTCTTTGCTTATGCAGTCACCGGGCAATAAGCGATAAAATATATTGAGGTCATATTTACTTTTATTTACTTTGCAGATCCCGAGTGGTACAAAACTGAATAACCCTTGGATGATACAGCTGGTCACTATCTCCACTGCTGAAAAAGTCAAAATTAGGACAGACCCCAAATCCCCATTGCCCCGGTGGTATGAAGAGAACCTGAGTGTAGGCCGCAAAACAGAGCAAGGTAAACTTACTAAATATTTTGCTCAAAATACAGCAGGAGGTTCTCGTGCATACACATATCAGGCTGTGGCAGGATTGTTTTTTCTACTGTGGTCTTGTAAATAAAGCACTATAGATAGATCTGGGGTATATGTTTGGTGCTGTTATTGCCCTTCTGGATGGGTTTGTTCTGTGCTGCTGTCCTCATCAGGAAAAATAGAAACAATGGCTCCTACTCCCTTTGTAAAGCTCTCACAGATCAAAAATGGGGATGGGAATCAATTTTCAATAGTGGTCTAACTCATCCTTAGACTTTATGGTTGTTTAATATCTCTTCCTCATTCTTTTTTTTGTCTTGGGAACCAACAGTTTACTTAAGATTCTTGGTGGGGTATGATGTTCACTGTGTTTAATACTAGTCTGTCATGGCTACTCAAACAGCTGCAAAACAGGGGCAGTTGCAAATGAGAGAGCTAGAACAGAAAACACTCACTTTGTTTTTTCATTCATTAGCAAACTAAGCAGCTCAAGTGAAAATGAGACCTCTGGTGGTACAGGAATGTGGCCCTTCCTTAGTTGAAGCGCATTTAGAAATCCTGCATCAAGCCTGGGGTTGTGTTGTTGCTTTGCAGTTTCTCTTCTTAAGACAGCACAACTCTCATTTAAGAATGTGACATTGACACGACGTATTATTTCCAAGTCATTGGTTTCAGTGGTCCTTGGCATCATTGCCAAGCATGTGAAGTTCATCAGTACTGTGAGTTTATCATGCTTCAGTTTCTACTAACTGAATTGTTTTGGTAAGGCAGTAGATGATACAGGTATCTTTATCTATAGATAGTCAGGAGACTCAAGAACCACATGAAAGAACAAAATCAACAGCTCCTTATAAGCCTCATTCTTATGAGAAGTTATAGTGGGAATAACATTGTTGGTTATTTCCTGCAGTGGTAAAATATTTATGCCATTTTGAAGTGTATGTGGAGGTGCAGTTCTCAGACAATTTGTTGAGGGTGGGACAATCATATATTTGACTTTATCCTGATAGAAAGTAGTTGATTAGGTAAAGGTCACTTGGTTATTTTTCTGCCTTAGTGTTGAATGATTGGATAGCAGTAGAGCTAATGTCTCTATTTTTGAGGTAAACAGCTTAAATTACGATGTTCTTAATTACAACAGTCTTCAACTGTTGAGTTGAAGATGGAAAGAAAATGCTGAATGGGATCAAAACTGATACTCATTTATTAATAACAAATTGTGACAGATTAATCTGGCAACTGTCTTTAAAAGGGCAAGCTCACTGTTTAGCAGATATAAGTAAAACAGGTTTCCCCCATGGGAACTGTCTAGTGAAGATGGGCAGACACAGGGGTTGATAGAAGTGCAAGGTGGCCAAGCATAGAGTTACATGCCACTGGTGAAAGGCAGTGTGGCTATAAAGCTTGGAGGAAGGTTGCTAAGACTTTTTCCCATCTGGGTCTTTAGTGGCTCTTGCTCAAATTTTCATCAGTGACCTTGCCAGCACACTCACTTTTTGTGCTTAAGCTGGAAAAATGTGGGAGTTAACAGGAGAGCTGGGATACAACTAAGCAGAAGAAAAGGCTACTGAGGATTGGGATTAAAAAAAAAAAAAAGATGGCATTACAAGGGCACAAAATGCACCAGTTTCTTGCATACCAAGTACATCTATAATAAGGTGAGGAAAATATGATTTGTGGATGGCTGAAGATAAGAAAGGAATGAATGATAGGATGGCTCTGGGCCAACCCAGGTGAGATGGCTATAGGAAAGACAACTATTGCTCTAGCCAAGATAGATTTCCATTTGTGGAGGGGTGAGATGATGTTATTTGTCCTGGTTTGGGATGGAGCAGAGCCAACTTTCTGTTCAGCGACAGAGCCTCTTGCTTATCCTTGTTGCTGTGACATCCAGGATCAACTGGCTGGTCAACTTGTTTACCCCATGGAGGGGTTGCACGTGTGGGGAGGAGTAGACAGGTCAGGTGATCCAAAACTGACCAACAGGGTGTTCCATCCCATCTGCCGTGCCCGATATGAAAGCTGATCAGAGGCGTTGGGTTGGCTCTTCTTCAGTGATTGCTTTTTCTTTGAGAGACATCAATGATTGATGCCTGAGGAAGACCCTGTTGGTTTGTCTACCTTCGATCCCCATCAGTATATTCCAAAATTCAGTTCCCATTCATCACTGAGACCAGTCTGCAACTTTCCCAGTGCCTGCCGATGACGTCTCCCTGGGAGCTTGGTATGGTTTGGGGCATATTTATATATATTTCGTTATTTCTTTTTTGTTTAGTTTAGTTTTTTCTAAACTTGTAAATCTCTTTATCTCTCTTCTTTCTCTCCGTGGAGCGAGAGATGAGGGAGAGCATCTGCTGTCTTGTCATTGGCCACCTCGGCCCAAACCTATCGTCCAGGGCACTGGGGAGAGTTCACACAGAACATGTGGTACTGTTCAGGAATAGTGCAAAAAAGATGAACTCTCAGTGAATCAAATGCAAAAAAGAGACCTGGGAATAATTAAAGGACTGATCTGACTATCATCCCAGAATGGAAAGAGCATGGCTTGCTTAGCCTAGCAGGATTCACAAGTGATATCATCGTTTCCTATAAATCTATCAGGAGAGTAGATTTCTGAAAGGGAGGCTAATGTCAGCACAAACTCCTGGATATAAACTGGGAATCGATTTCAGCTGGAAACCAGGAGACTTTTTCTTTGTGAGCTTGACTTGGTCTATGAAAGACGTGTGTGGCAGGGGTACAGTCTAAACTCCATTGCCCAGCAGCAAACTTTAAAGGCATGTGGGGGGAATACCTTAAAATATTAAACTGCTCAAGGGCCTTAACTGAGTGGTCTACTGTCTCCTCCCCAGCTCCCAAGAAGAGCACCATTCTCATTGAAAAAATAGTCTGGCTTAGAAAGAGGCCTTCAAAGCAGTTAGAAAAGCATGAGCATCATAGGGAAGAAAGTGGGAAGCTGAGGGTAAATAATATAAATCAGAAGATAAGGATAGTAGAAAGTTGACATGGAAAGAAAAAAGTGCAAGAAGAAATGTGTGGCTGGCATACTTAAGGTCAGTAAACACATCTTTTTAATTGTGTTAGGAATGAAAGATACCTCAGCAATAGTATTGGTCTGTTGCTGGAGGGAGAATAAAACCGGAGATAAGAAAGCAGAGATGTCAAGGGAAGTATCTGTTCTGTATTTGCAGTCAAGGTCAGATGGTCATCATATGATGTTGATCTGGCTTTCTGTCCCGGCAGGGTAAGGGTTGGGCATGAATGGACTGAGGACTTGTTTGATAATAATGGTGAAATATGCACTTCAATTATGGTGGCGCTGGCGCTTGGTATGTGCATGAGAATTTCAATGGAGAAACCCAGATGATGCAAAGAGAATGCAGCACTTGGTGTTGCTTGAGACAGCAGTAAGGTTAAGTCTCAGAAGGTGTTTCTGAGCACTCCTGAGTAGTGAGTTGCCATCGGGCTATGAGGCATTTAGCAATACTAGTCACGTAGCAGGAAGAACAAGCCATGGAAAGTAAAATTTTCAGTGGGGGACAGACAGAGGCCTGGATCACAGGGGAGAAAGTTGTGGGACTGCACAAATGGGATTTTTTCCATTTGGGCTGTTTAAAACCAAAGTGTTTTCCTTTATTAAGCATGCTTCAGGCAGCAGTCAGGTCTGTTGCCTTTGTGGAACATAAAAATAATAACTCTGAAACCGTCTGATGTGGCTGTAGCTTGTCTGTCATGGGCATCTCCTCCAGATGCTTGAGTATCCTGTGTTGGTGGAGAAACAAACTTTGAGGGTTGGTGTTGAACTGCTGTTAAAACAGTAACTATTTGGCTTCCTAGAGAAGGGGCAGGTGTCCAAGCGTTTGCTTTGCACGATTATTAACACTTTAGAATGTAAGTAAAAATGGCTTTAAAACTCTTCCATAATGACTCTAGTTAGCAGGGGAAAAGAGTTTACTGAAGTGACAGAGACAAGGCAATTTCTGATCTATGAATATCTCTTTCAGTAGCAAATGTGGAAAATCAGTCATTCTTTCAGTGTAATTGGGAATTTTGTTTGACTTGGCTCCATATGGTGCTACAAAAGTCATTTTTTAGTATCATAGAAAACAACTGATAAAATGGTGCCCAGTCTGCAACCTGCCTGGGACTGAGCTAGTTGGTTTCCAGCCAGTTTCTACAGAGTTGTGGGACTCAAAAAGCTAAATTTGGTAAGTTTTTAAATTCCGCAGTTTAAGCACGAGGGGTGTGGGGGGGAATAAGCCAAGTTTGATAAAGTGGAAAAAAAAAATTGAAAATCACCAAGGGACTAGCAAGATGGTGGAAATCAGTGTCCTTTAAGCAGAAGACAGTTAAATGAGATACCTGGCATGGCCTTTCTTCTTTCCTAGGGTATGAGGGCTTCCTTTGCATAAAGTTGACTTGAACTGCTGTTTCTGAGCAAGGTCAGTGGTAGCAAAAAGGCACTGGAACATACAACGATCAGGGTTAATGGTACACAAAGCTAGGGATGAAATTTGCACCCCAGCAGTTGCCATTCTCCTCTTTCTTTAATATTTCAACTCATGTTTGTAGCTAACGTGTTCTTGCTTTGCTTCTAAAGTTCAGGAGTTGTGGTATTGATTTTTCTGGTTTTTTTCTTCTTTTTTTTTTTTTCTTTCTCCTTGAGCAAAGTTGGTTGCAGAGCAACAACTTGTTTGTTCTCCTTACAAGAGGGTTGGGTGCAGCTTCCAGGGCCCCATTCCCTGCAGCTGGGCAGGAAACAAAGCCATAGAGCTGGAGTAAAGCTTTGCCTGGGCACTGATGAACAAGGCAGCAACACTCATCTTGTTTTCAAAAAGCCGTAAATGCTAAACATGAGGTCAGCTTTTTTAATTTCAGAAATTAAAGGGACGAAACTTACCACAATGCCCTTAGGTATTTTTGAACAGCTTGTGAATGTAGGTATAGGTGTTTAATCTCAGAATCCATTTAAAAGGGCTTAAATCCATACATATGTACAAATGATGAATTAAGTGGATCAATTTTGCCTTATGTGTATTCATCACCATACTGTTCATTAGCTGAACAAAGAAAATAGCTTCAAGATTTTCGGATCAAGAGTCTATCAAGGTTTGGCAAGACGAGCAACTTATGCAGAAGCTTGGCCTCGTGGGACACGAATGCTCTGGAGTGACCTTGAAAGAGTGATTTTTTTTTTTTTTTTTAATTTTTTTTTTTTTCAGGACAGAAGGGGCAGGAGTGTCATGGCTGTAGGGCTGTGTGTGAGTAGGAGGAGGGACTCGGGTTTGTTAGCTGAACTGTGAAATGGGAAAATTCTCTGTGGCCAAGCCCAGAGTACAAATGCCTTTACTGAAACAGAATACCAAAACACAGTGAAGCTTGGGAAATGTTAAATATTGCCTGTGACCTTGAAATATTTCTTTTTTGGTTAACTTCTTTACATATTAATGATGTTGAAGTGAAATATTGTTGTGGCATGGAAAACAAACTATTCAAAAGCCTTTTATTTAATTGTTTTCAAGGAGAGGAAACATGCGTACACTTTTCAAAACACTGCACGTATTAAGTTTTCCCTGACTGTGACACATAATAGGAATTTTAAAAGGCATTTCTACATATACAAATGTATTTCTACAAACAAAAGGAAGTTTGCAGCCTGCTTCAGGAAAATAAGGTGAAAACTACATTATATTTGAATGTTTTCTAATTAAGGACCAGTGTCCAGTTCTTTCAGAGGATGCCTAACTATCTCTCTCTACAGTTGAAGGACAGCAGATGGGGCTTAGGAAGAGGCAACAAGGGATGGTTTTTCTGCATGTTGAGTTTAACAGAGTGTGCTATAAACCTTCATTCAAATTAGACTAAATTCCAGCATTGTTCAGTACTGGCCAAGGAACTGGGCTAACTTACCTTGTACTTACCTTGTCTTTCACTTCTGGTTTGGACCAGATGACTGTAAATGGCTCTGTGGCTTTGTCTAGTACCATTTGATATAGACTACACCAAAAGTCTTATGAGAAATCATTCAGCTGGCGTGATGGATTAGAAAATGGTGGAGTGACTAATTATTTCTACTCCCGTAGGATGTTTGAATTTGGTTTTTCTTGTATTACTGTAGCAGCAAAATTCCTCGGACTGGGTTGTGTCAGCTTGATGGAGGGCACCAATGTTGCGGGGAGGAGGAATAGCAGAGAACAGGGGTTGAAAGGAGGGACTTTCATCCTGACTGCACTTACCTCTTGCCCTGCTTTTTGTCTCTTCAAATCTGTGCTGTGTTTTATGCGGAAGGATTTTGGGGGAACTCTGTACAGATCTGTAGCTGAAAAAGGCTGCTTAACTGGAAAGCCTTGTTCTGGCTGAAGTTCATCTGATGCTGCCTAGGCTGAAGGACAGAGCGGGAACCCTTCGACAGTGTTTCAGAAATGAAACTTGAGTATGCATTTCTGTGAAGTTTGAAGACTATTTCCTAGTTTCTCCACTTTGTTTTCAGAACAAAGTGATAGGTGTAGGTAACTGAAAACGGACTCTTCACGTTATCACAGAATCACATGGGTTTGGAAGGGAACTCTGGACATCATCCACTCCAACCCCCTTACAAAGCAGGGCCACCCAGAGCAGGTCCCACAGGAACGTGTCCAGGTGGGATTGGAATGTCTCCAGAGAAGGAGACTCCACCACCTCCCTGGGCAGGCTCTGACAGCGAGGCTTCCACCCTCAAAGTGAAGAAGTTCCTCCTCATGTTTAGGTGGAACTTCTTATATTCCAATTTGTGCCCGTTTCCTCTTGTCCTGTCCCTGGGCACCACTGAAAAAAGGCCAGCCCCATCCTCTTGACACCCTCCCTTGAAGTATTTATGAGCATTGATCAGATTCCCCCTCAGCCTTCTCTTCTCCAGCCTAAAAAGACCCAAGTCCCTCAGCCTCTCCTCATAAGGGAGATGCTCCAGGCCCCTCATCATCTTTGTAGCCTCTGCTGTACCCTCTCCAGCAGTTTCCTCTCCTTCTGGAACTGGCTAGCCCAGAAGTGGATCCAGTGCTTCAATACTGTTGAGCCAACAGAAGACTTTTCTGTGAAACTAGTGGCTAAGCTCAGAAAAACCAGCACTACTATTAATTGTTCCAATGAAGTGCTGCTACCAGGAGGCATTCAACTTGACCCACCAACATCTACACTCTGTAGCTGTACTGCAACTCAACCAATGTCTCTCCATTTCATTGTGTAATTCATCCCACCATCATCACAAATCTAAACTACGCTTGTAACCTCAGCTCCCAATATGCTGAATTGGCGATAAAATCAAAGGGGGGGGGGGGGGGGAGAGAAATATTTTTTACAAAGAACAGACATTACTCCCTTTTGACAAGAGACAAATGTTTCATTCAAATGCTGCATTTCGCATATTGGAAACAGTAATGAATTCTTGTGCACCTTTCTCCCTAGTTCACAATGTCAGCCCCAGGCGTAGCGGCACTTCAGGCTTTTCTTGCAAAATTAAATTTAATGTTACACCCTCCGGTGGAATGATGCATAAATCAAGTATTTGATTTGCATGGACTCTAGTGAACAGCCCCATTCTGTGCAAATATAAACCCAGTCTTGAATATTATGTCAGGGACAGGAACAAAGCAATCTAGGGTTTCCAATGAGAGTCTCGTATCAAGTGTAATTCAGGCTGGTATTATGTTGCTCTCATGTCAAGGCTGTTATTAAAATTCTTAGGGTTTGCCTCTTTTTTTTCATCTCAAAAGAAAATGTTTTTTCTGACCTTCTTGTATTTTGGCAAACCAGTATACACCAGTGCTATTTATACACAGTCTGTGAGGAGCTTGAGATGGAATTGTTGGAGGTTTTTTAGTTTTCTCTTCGATAAGCAGTGAGGCTAGCGGGAGGGAGAGGTAATGAAACAAGGCAAAGCAAAGATGATCATGGAATAAAAATGCAAATGGGCAGGAAAGATTAGGTAGCTTTGTACCCTTTTGGAAAATAGGCTGCCTTCTATGGGAGTATTCGGGGCCTGGGCTGGGTCAGCAAAGTTAAGGGACTGGAAGGCGATAAATACGTTCTGCTTCAACGTGCAAATGCATTTGTGTTCAACAGAATCCAAACCCCTCTGTGGGGGGTGTGTCTCCTGGCCGTTAGGTGCTGCGCTGCTGGGTATTTATTACAGGTTGGATCTTCTTAAGACACTTCATAGTGATGGTTGCTGTTTTAGTCCACTGAATTGTGAATACCATCCCTCATAAACTCTGCTGAAATTTTGATCGTTTTGTGAGCCTGAGCTTTGTCGGTGAGATGCTGAGTTTCTATCTAACCCTAATCTAAAGTGTTTCTACAGAACTTGTGTATTGTGATTGGGTTTCTTTGTGTGCCTAAATGAGTCAAGGTCTCACGTGTTCACCTTCCTCTGTACTCCCCCAGCTTCAGTTAAGGCGAGGAGCTCATCCCTTTTTCTCAGCAGATGCAGCCTGGGATGGGAGGACAGGAATTCATTGCACGGGTACTGGTTTGTTCTTGGCAAGGATCTGCCTCCTAAATTGCAGGACTCTAGGTTACGATAATGAGAGTGCAAGCAATAACTCTTAAGATAAAAAGAAAATACGATTCCATTGGTGGTCTATTTTCAATCACAGTTCCAACTGAATGATGCCCTTCCCTCCAAACTGTGGGTTATATAGTAAGTGGCAGCATGTCATAACCATGTGTACTTTCCTTACCTTCAGAAATTAGGCTTTCTTGCATTTGCTCACTTGTGCAGGAACCTTACCTTAGACAAAAAGCTTTTGCTGTGTTAAAACCCAGTACTGGATTGCTAACGTAATTTCTATTTTAAGAGTAAGCATATAATTCTTAGCAACTTCATTTCTCGTTTCCTTTTGCCTTCATTTCCAAGCAAGCACTACATGGTTTTCTTGGATCACAAGCTACCAAGAAAATCAAATCTGAACTTTTTCCAATCTCGCTCCACTAAAGGAGGTCATCTGCTGAATCTGCTTCTTAACAGTGACCAATATCTGCCTGGAGCTGTGGTAGTCAATGATGGTGTTGGCTGCAGTGTCATGAAATTGTAGAGCTTATGATCCCAAGGGGAGTGTGGCAGGCTAACAGCTGGGTGAAGCTCTGATTGCAAGAGAGTAGATGTTGGCTTAGAATCATAGAACGGTTTGGGTTGGAAGGGACCTTAGCGATCACCTAGTTCCAACCTCCCTAGCATGGACAGGGGCACCTCCCACCAGGGCAGGTTGCTTTCCAAAGCTTTCCAAGGATATGCTTGGTGGCATTTCATGGGTTGCCTTTCTGTAGGGCAAGTGAGTCTTGGAAAAACTATCTGACCTTCAATGACAATATTCTCAAAGCACAGTCAACTTTAGTCCAGGTGCACAAGAAAATTGGCAGCCAAGGGAGGTGGGCAGCCAGATGGATGCAATGGGAAAATTCTGTCTGAGCTGAAATCATAAGCCCCACGTGTGGGAGACAGAGGTAGGAACTAGCTACTGAAGGGGTAATGGTTTTAAATTGGAAGAGGGGAAATTTA
>BJBW01016113.1:0-21542 GCA_004320125.1 Scolopax mira
TCCAACCCCCCTGCCAAAGTAGGTCCACCTAGAGCAGGTGGCACAGGAACGTGGCCAGGTGGGGGTATTGTCTTCCAGTAACATACTGCTTTCTACACCTTAAGGCCACTTTACCAACAAGGGTGCACTGGGGTCACAACAACCCCAGGCAGTGCTACAGGCTTGGGGAAGAATGGCTGGAGAGCTGCCTGGCTGACAAAGACCTGGGGGTGTTGGTCAAGTGTCAGCTGAACATGAGGCAGCAGCATGCCCAGGCGGCCAAGAAGGCCAACAGCATCCTGGCCTCACCACAACAGCGTGATAGGTAGGGCCCAAGAGGCGATCGTCCCTCTGTACTCGGCACTGGTGAGGCCTCACCTCGAGTACTGTGTCCAGTGTTGGGCCCCCTACCACAAAAAAGACATTGAGGTGCTTGAGCAGGTCCAGAGAAGGGCAACGAAGCTGGTGAGGGGTCTGGAGAATAAGTCTTATGAGGAGAGGCTGAGGGAGCTGGGGTCGCTCAGTCTGGAGAAGAGGAGGCTGAGGGGAGACCTTATCTTTCTCTCCATCTACCTGAAAGCAGGGTGTAGAGAAGAGGAGGTCAGTCAGGTGATAGGACAAGAGGAAATGGCCTCAAATTGTGCCAGGAGAGGTTCAGAATGGATATTAGGAAAAATTTTTACACTGAAAAGGTTATTAAGCATTGGAAGGGGCTGCCCAGGGAAGTGGTTGAGGCACCATCCCTGGAGGTGTTCAAAAGAGGGGTTGACTTGGAGCTTAGTGACATGATTTAGTGATGGTTTGTTTTGTGGTTTTGTTTGGGTTTTTTTTAAATCAGAGTTAGGTTGATGGTTGGACTAGATGATCTTAAAGGTCCCTTCCAACCTAGACAATTCTATGATTCTAAGGGTGTTCCCAGCAGAGGCAGTGGCTCCCCTGGGATCCTGCGCTGTTGCCCACACTCTATTAAGCACCTGCTTGGATGCCTGGGAAGATGTTGCTTCCTAGTAGACCACTCCCAACTCTGGGGACACGAAGCATTTGGGAAATCACACTCTCTCTGGGCTGAGCAGTCTGTAAGGGGCATAAATACAATGAGCACGAGCCACCTGTGACTGAACCCAAAACGAGTAATGTGTGGAGTAGCTGCTCTTGTGCAGCTGAAGACATTCCTTCAACCAGACTGAAAGATGGGAGATAAGGTTGTAACAGCAGTGGGAAAGAAAAGCAAATATTGTGAAGCGAGCAGATGTGTTACCAGCCTTAAAAAAAACCCCAAACCAATCCAGACCCAAAAAAACAACCCTAGAAAGATTACAGAAGAGGATCAGAGCAGAGAATCTGTGAACATCTGGAAAAAAAGAAGAGCTGACTCTACCTCTGCCTATACTTTCCCTGGGTTCTTAAGGGTATCTGCCCAGCTTGTTAACAGGGGCTCAGATCTGCTGTGCAGGCACCCAGCTCATCTGCTGGAGGATGAGCCATCTGTAGACCAGTTGCCAACTGCTCGAGTGTCTGCTATTCTGGCTTAGTACTGTGTCACCATCATCATCATCATCACCAGCCACTCCTCTATGAGGTAGGTAGGTTAACTGTGCAAGGATCATTTGTCCTTTCAGTGGTATATCGAAGCCTTACCATTAACCTCTTTAAAAACCTGACAGAAGTATCAGAAAAGTAATCTCTAAGCTACCTTAAAAAAAAAAGTTACCCAAATTCCCAGTACCTGCTTCTGTCAGGCAACACCTACTATCCCAAGTGCTGTCACAGAGGTGAGAAAACATTGACCATTTGCCAAAAAAAGGGGCATGTATCTCCCAGCTGAGTGTGCCTTGCCCAAGAGTAGAAAGGACTTGATAAAAAGTCCAGTAACATTAACAATAAGCCTCCTCATTGCCCACGTGGGATTTAGTTCCTACCTGTCTCAGAATGATCTTAAGTTCCAAATGCTAACAACCCTCTTCCAGACAGGAGCATAACCACCCCATTAAATAACCATAATCCAACATTCTACTTCATGTTCTCAGGGCGACGCTATAACCAGCTCCCACTAAACTGGGACCATTTCAAAGTTACCCTGTTCTCTGTAGTTCTAGCAGAAAGGATAAGAAGTCTGAGAGAACAAGAAAGAAGATAGACTGATCTTCAGATTTCCACCGAGATCAGTTTGAGCTGAAAGGAAAAACTGAGAAGTCTCTACAGTTCTGTTTTCAGCCGTTCTGAAGTGATCTCGCTGTAGCTCTTCCTCCTTTTCACTTTGTAGGTCAAGGCTTGGGAATATTCAGAGAGCAGATGCTGCCAGTAGCAAGAGACATCCTCCATCTGCAAGTGCTCGGTGATGAATTGGCGTCCCCTAGAGACACACAAGGCACAGTCAGAATCAATTTCCAGTTCCTACAAGAGCTTTTGGGTTTGTTTTGTATGTATATCAACTTTCACCCTTCTGTGTTTCAAACGAGAAACACCACACACTGCTCTGTACCCTCTAGTTTAATTTCACGATTCTCACTCAGTCTCAGCTCTGAGAGTTGCAGTGCTTTTGTTATCCTCAAGATGGTATTTGTTATTTGGGATAATAAACATCAGATTTCACGTGTCAGACCCAGGCCGAGCAGCACCGATGCACGCTGCTTCAGAAGCCAGTTGCTGCCAGCCTGGATATGGAACCCTTATAATAACAGACACGGTTCCCAGGGGCCACCTCACCTCATACTGGGACGAAAGCTCCCAACTTCTGAGAGCTTTCAGGGGGTTCCTGACACGGGTCACATCTGAACCAAAGACCTGAGCATATCATCTTTTTTTTTCTCTGGTTCGCCAAGCTTGGTACAAATTTCCCAACCCTCCTGCTGTTACTGCAGAAGACCAGTTATATCATGTCCTATCAATACCAGGTTGTCTTTGATAGGTAATCCCTTCAAAAGCTGCCTAAGAAAAGGCTTTGGAAGAAGAGTCCCTGATAGCCAGAAAGGACACACAACTTACCTCTCTGAAATTTCTTGTGCTATAGCATCATTTTCCTTTACAAATTGCAACAGCTCCCTAAAAATGAAGAAAAAAAAAATGCTATGAAACAACTAATTCAGTGGTGAACATTGTCCCTCAGCTAAACTATTTCAGATGATGAGATTATGGATCTACAAGTGAGTGAGAGACAAGTGCTCCTCATGTTAAGAGCACAGAAGAAAACTGCTCTTCTCAGTTGTTCTTGATTTGTTTCTGGACAGCTGAAATCTAGGAGCTAACACATTTTTGGTCCAGCAATAGATCCCTGTTCCCCTCTGCAAATTGAAGTGCCTGTCACCCCTGCTTTCAGTGAGGGTGACAGACCTCCACACCCTGGTGAAACTACTCTCCGAGTAATATGAGCTTAAGTTTTGGGGACAGTAACAAAGGGAAAAGAACACGACCTCCCCGAGCCTTTCTCTGATGCCTAGAAGTGGAGGCCCTCCTTAGTGTAACTTCCCAAAAACAGCAGTATTTTCCGTGGCAAACAATGCTCCTCTGAGCACACTTGAGGTATCACACCTGACGTCAGAGAGGTCTGATCGGACTGGGATGTAGTGGACCCAAGGCTTCAGCTGGGGGTAGAAGAACTCCAGCCACTCTTCTCCAACATGAAAGACGAGTGAACCACATAAGAAAAGGTGTTTCAACCGGAAACTGGCCGCCACTCCCCGGAAATTAAACAGATACCTTTAAAAGGAAAAGCAAAGAGAGGGACCTGATTACACCTGCCATTTTGTGAGAAAACACACTAAGAAACTGGGCTGTAAGGAGCAGCCAGCCTCCTCACAGGGACTGAGGGGGGCTTAGGGGACTAAGTGTGAAGGGGGGGCTCCCTCACAGTGAGGCAAGCACCTGCCACTGAAACAAGGGGAAGACATTGATTTGAAGCTCCTCTCAGGACAGGTGAGCTAAGCTAAGGACGTGGTAGGTGAGTTTCTGCTGCCTGTCAGAACTGAGGTTGAGAATCAAGGCGTACTGCTTGACTTCTGATAAGGACACCTGTCCACGACAAACCAAAAGAGGCCTCGTGGACAACTGCCACCAAGGCACGGAAGGTCACAACATGGATGATGATCCTGGGACTCCTCACTTCACAGACTCTGTTCCCACAAAGAGATTTTTCCCTGATTCTCTGTTGTCTTGCAGTGAGCTTTTTTGTTCATTGTTCTGCTTTGCCACATCTAACTCAGTTGGGGTTTTGGTTTGGATTTTTTTTTTTTTCTGGGATTCTGCTTTAATCTGATTATAATTGTTTCATATTAACTTGGGAATGAAACCCTAGGAGGTTGAACAGGCCAGCGCACAACAGATGGACTTTGCAGATAACAAAGAATCCACAATTTTGTTTTCACTATTTTTTGCCAAGTTAGTAAAGCGGACTTGACTGGGGGAGGATTTCTTTTAGCAAACTGGATCTCAGAGGGATGTTTGTTTGCTTACTTGCTTGCTTTTTAAACCCACATTTCTCCAATTATATGGAGAGCTGTTTTTTCTGTGGGTAAAACCCCTCAGTACATATAACTAATCTTTGAAGTCAAACATTTTAGGTTGGGGGAAGGGACTTCTTCCTTTAATGAAGCTATTTTGGGTGAGATGAGGATTATATATTATATATATTTGGGCTGAGGTGGGAATTACAGCTAAACTTAGTTCAGCAGTAAACGACAAAGAGTAAATTGGAAATTATTTTGCATTCTTTGTATTACCTAGGAGCTCAAGGCAGGGACAAGGATGTCATCATATTAGAAACTGAGGAAATACATGTAGAGATGTAGCAAGAATAATGAGCTGGAAGAGAGAAAATGTCTCTGTTCAATTCCAGACACAGCTCCCACCCAGTCACTGAGGGCTGCTCTCAGCCAGCCTGCCACAGCACCTGCACTGAAGGAAGCAGTGAGAAGTTCATGTTGACCCTACCAGAACCTGGGCTGTGACAAAAACGTGTGAGAACATCTCAGTCCATACTGAACAAGGGGTTTAAGAAACATGAGGTGTCGGGAAGTTGATGTGTAACAGAAGGGAAAAATCTGGGTAAAAGTTTAGTGAAATATAAAATTAGAAAAGTCAATCACATTTGCAGAAAAACACAGATGGAGCCAAAATGACAAGAGATCTTATATCATCAGATTCTAGCTGGTAAATAGGTAGATTCTACCTATTTATTCTAAAATAACTAGGTAATTTTAAAGTAAAACACAAAGCAAAACCATCATACAACTGCATAAACACTAAGAGCTTATATTTTTATACAGAAACCCACAAGAATATTACACACCAAAAAAAATCCCTGAACTAGTTAAAAGATAAAATCTTTTGTAAATCAAAACCACACTCTCCCTAACAACATGCACTTTATCAATCAATACTATATGTGCTCCACTGTATTTCAAGTTCACTCTCTTACTACTTACATCCAGTGGCAACAGTGGCCCCAGTATGCATATGAAGACATAATTCCTTACTTCTGTCTGTCTTTGAAGACAGTAACACTATCACTGTAGCGCCAAAAAAATAATTTTGAATGCACAGCTTGGTACAGGAATATAAAGAAAAATTGATAGAAAACCTTTATGATTAAGAAAATAAAATATAATTTTCAATCTATATGTTTATTAGTGATCTAAGACTTACTTCCCCCAAGCACTTTATTTCTCCTGCTGAAAGAGGCCATGCTAAGATCCCAAATTTTCAACCACCTTATGTCTGTTCTCAAGCTTTCCTGTCTGCATGGAGCTCGTTACTGGAATCAGGTCTTAAAATAAAATGAGACATTGCACCATGCAAGGAAAGAAATAACCCACAGCCCTTGAACAACTTTACTAATCAAAACTCTTACTTGTATTTGCAGTGATCAACCAGTGGAATTTCCTTTGCAGGAGGCTTCCCTAAGGTGTCCTTAAAATAAAGAGAATTAAAAAAAATAATAATCAAGAAGTTTTATATAGCAATTTAATATTTGTTTTTCTTCTCAGCTAGAAGCAAAGCTGAAGTCTCAAAACCCTCCATTTCCACTTCTGAGAAAACCTTCTCTGGTGGGCTTTTAGAAGTATTATAAAGAACTCCCAGCCCCTCAAACAAGAACAAAATAAATCAGTAAATTACACGCTGCCTGTAAGCAAACGCCAGCACAAACACATTAAATGATAATGTTCAGTTGGCAGCTACAGAGTGGAAAACAGCTTGGGATGATGAACTATGTGAAGCCAAGCATAACTGGATTAGCCAGGGCTGTCTGGAGAGGGCTGGACTGTAGAGTAAGTATGGAACTAAAAAGTTATCAGCAACAGTTATCAGAAAGTTACTGAGAACAAGACCAAGCTATGGAGATGACAGAAAAAAGTTTAAAAAGACTGACAACACCACACAGGCAGCTGAGAGCGAGAAGGAGAAGAGTTGGCTACTTTGGTAGTAATGGAAGAGGAGGGGACTGGCAAATTTCATTTTCTTATGTGTGCTGGTTTCCTTGAACAAAAAGCATAGATGGAAGAAAAATGTTTGTCCTGCCAGGCTCTGGAGACTCCTTCCTTTCATCTGTCAGATGTGGCCATCAAAGGAACTACAAGCCTTCCCTACCCCAGAGGATCACCCACAACAAGATGCTTCTCAATCATCAAAGCCATCTTGCAATGCTACCCTTTCTGGCCTTCACACTCAGGAGACAAGACAACACCCACACACCTTCTCAGATTTCCAAGCCTGGTTTTTAGTGTACTCAGCATCAACAAGTTCTGGGTCTTCTCGGGACAGTAGAATGAGGGGATCTCTCTCAGGGCTCGTTCTGCAAAAGAAAAGCTATCAGTCATTGCCAGTCCACCTCACCCAACACAGCTAACAAACTACTGGACTCAAAACCCTGCCTCTTTATGAGGCTGACCTCCTTATGTGCCTCAAAAGCATTCAATGCCTACCATACAGTGTATTTCTGTTCAAGGGTGTTTTAGTAGAAAAGAATGGTAACGTGTACCAAAATGATTTGGGGCCCTGTTTCTTTATTTCACTTACCAAATATTCAATAGTATTATTTAAGAAATTCCCAAGACAAATCAGCAGAGATGTTTCCTTCAGGGTTCCAAATACTTTAACTCCCTTCTAAGTCAGAGAGCTCTATGAGATGCTGAGCATCTTCAGCACTTGATCCCTCTGACACTAATTTCAAACACTACTGATAAACAAGGTTACAACATCCCTGAGACTCACTTCTCCATCATCTCCTGAGCCTACCTAGTAAGGCATCATATCCATCCCTATGGGGTACGGAGGAGGAGCAAAGCGTTGGGAGGAACAAAAAGCAGTAAGTTCTAACCCTGCTTTCAAGCTGTCCATGAAAAGAGGGGAAAACCAAATTACTCTCTTATCTCCCACTGATGAGGTAACTTAATCCAAGATTTCTTGTTGATTCACCGTCGAGCACTTGCATAGTGCATCAAGTATTCACACTGGCAAGAAGCATGAACATCAATATAAAATCTATAGATTTGTATCAGGCATCTGCAGGTCCCTTCACAGAACAAAACAACCTGGTTCCCAGTGTGACAATTTTACTCATTAAAAAATAAGGTAGCAAATCCCTCACAACTTCTGTTTACAATATTAAAATACTGTAATAAACTAGTTGCAAATGGCAATTCTTACGGAGAATCACTAATGGTGAAGTGTTGCTGTACAAAAAAGTACCACTTTCCTTACTTTTAAAAAAAATACTTTCTGGGTTACACTTATTTAGGTCTTGGAGATGCAGAAGCTTCCACATAGAGACAGCTGTCACGGCACATGTTGGTAGAATCTCCTACTATAAGAAAATATGCTCACCTGGATCCTCGGAAATATCCCTTAGAGATTTTTTTCATCCATGGCCATTTTTCTGCAGATCTGAAAATATTGTTTATACATGGCAATAAGTGATTTAATAAAATCATGAAATAGTGCTCTCATCAGTTTTCACAGCATGATCTCTTTTTATTATTCTTCATTTTTGATGAAAATCACTTTCTTCATTATAGCAGCAAAAAGTCTCAGACAGGTCCAATGAAACAGGTTTTCCTGTGAATATTGTATTTAAGGCAACATGATATAGGCTGCTTTTCAGAATACCTTTCAGTCAAAACAATGAATTACACACAACTACCTCACCAAACCTTTAAGGTATTAAAATTTACCTAAAATTTGAATCCACTTTTTGCACTGTTGCTTTATTTTTCTGTACTTCAGTGAATATGGATAGTGCAAAATAGAGTTTTTTATCACTGTCATTTCCCATTCAGAAAAAAAACTAAACCAGACAATAGCAACAAAAAAAGCCTGCCTGGTGTTTGGCATTTAAAGCACAGGGGTTCATTGTTTTCCCAAATAACTTTCATTTTAAATCTAAGCAAGTCTTTCAAAATAGCTGTCAACATGTTTTATTTCTGCAGAGGGAGGTGCAGTCACCTCCCTCCCTCTGGGGAACTTTGTTGTACTTTTCTTGTTGCACCTGGCTTGAAATGTAGGTCCTGATCCCCTAAAGTGATCTGCACAGGTCAATCTTTGCACTTGCCTGTACACCAGTGACACAAGTGGGATTCACTGGGAAAGCAAGGATAAGTAAATGCTTTGGACATATCACATTAGGCTTCTGCTACGATTAGTCCCTTAGAGCTTCAGATTTTGAAGAGGGATACATTCAGCCTCACATTCTGATGTCAAGTGACTGACACCGAGGTGTTTTCTTTCTTGTTATGTTTCTATGTTCACTCACTGTTGCATATTTTGTCACTCTCCATGGGAAACAGCCCCTTATTCTGCTAATAGTCAAAGATCCTCCCAAAAAAAAACTCCCAGTCAGAAATGTCTTCTGCCTTCCTCTCAGCCCAGTAACGATTCTTGATTCTTGGGAACGATTCCAGGTTTCTCTATTGCTCAATACCCAACTAAAAGCAGATCTAAAGAAGGATTTTTTTTTTTTACCCTTCCAGAAGCTTATACAAACATCCTGGATCATCCCTGCAGTGAAAAAACCACAGCTCTTAGGAAAGTAGTTGGAAACAAAAGAAAATATTTCCACGTGTGAAGGGAGATTTCTGCAGGCAAAAGATAACTGCTGCTTTATTGACAAACCCTGTCCCAGCAAAAATGATAGTTATCTGGCCCTGACAGCATAAAGAATGTGTATACTTTGTCCTCTGCATTCCTTACTAAAATGCTGGAAACAGAGAAGCTAATTATAACTTCTAGTTACATCATCTGAGGTTTCCATGGAGAATTCTTATAGAGCAGTTAGGCTGTATGCAGTTAATGAAAGGTACTGGGACAGATCACAGGCCAACAGATCTATGGTCTTTGACTTCAGCTTTGCCCAAATGCTGACCAGTGCTAGATGGCTTTTATTGTGAGTTTGCCTTCCATTAAACCTTCCCCTCTACACATCCATTTCCAAAACATACCTTCTGAGGTCCTCTCTCATGAGGTCCCAGCGCCCTAAACCTGTAGGGTAAATTGGCCAAACAGCTGGTCCTCCTTCCCAAAATGTCCAGGCAGGATACATGATATCATTGTATTCAGGTGTCTTAAGAAAAAGGAGAGTAATGTAAGAATAAGAGTGGTATCTATTAAAGTTTACTGACTGAACCCACCAGGAAGGAACATCCCTTCTAAGAGTTCTGTCAGCTTTCTCTGTTACTGTGGCATAAGCAACCATGAGAGCTCTGCTGTCACCACAGCATTGCTGGGGTTCATATGAAGACAACCCAAAACTAAAGTGTTTCAATGATGGAAAAAAGGCTATGTCTTGCTGCATGACAGGACTTTCGTGTTAGAAAATAATAAAAAAGAGACCCATTATACAGTTGCTTAGTCAAGAGCAGAAGACCTGAGCTCCACTCACCCTTCTAAAGGCTTGTGCTAGCTACAATATTTTCTACAGGTCATAAATTAAGAGATATTATTGTCTCCTCAGAGACAGAGGCACTTACAGACACTTTGATATTCAGGTTTTCAACACTTCAGTTCATCCCAGCCTTCCTACAGATCACTTAACAATTCACTTTAGCAAATACCCAAGTCATGTAAGAATTCCAGTTCCTCATTCCTATTTGGATGCTTAATTCCTCATTTAATCATAGGGAAAGACCAACACTTAAGTAAGACTGAATCCTTTCATGAAACCAGACTATAGCCACTTCCTTGCACCAGTAATAAACTCTCTATACAATTATCCATCTGTCAGCTGGAGATACTGGAGACAGTCCAAAGCCACCAAGGTAGTTAGGAGGTTAGTGCACATGGCATATAAACAGGGGCTGAGGAATGGGCTTCCTCATGCACAGGAAGAAGAGGCTTGGAGGAATCTAAATGCTGTCTTCTACTATCTAATGGAAGAGTTCAGAGAAGATGGAGTCAGACTCTTGAGAAGCACAGAGACAGAATCAGAGGCAACAGGCTTTGATTACAAGAAAGGAAATTCCAGTCAGATACACGGGAAACATTTGACCATTCTGAAAAAGGTCAAATGCTGGTTGTGGACACCCCATCCTCAGGGGTGCTCAGAATTATGCAGGACACAGCCTGGAGCACCCTGTTCTAGTCAGTCCTGCTCTGGGTGAGGTGTTGGACTGGGTGACCTCCCGAGATCCCTTACAACTTAAATGAGTGTGTGCTTCTATGATCTGCTCCTTCTCAGGCTTGCTAAAACCAGGCATTGATAACAAACCACGACAGCTTTACCACCACCCCAGGATTGGCCTTCTGAGATGCAGAATAGGACAATCCTGCAATCCCTTATGGTCTCAGTCTTAGAAAGCCCCCTGGACCACCATCCTGGAGCCTTCCAAACAGCAGCTAGTTAAATGTAAGCTGTGCCTGGGTCACTGGGTTTCACTTAAGGATAGAACTGAGGTTACAACTGAGGCACTGGACAATGGTACTGTAGAATTCAGTTCCTACTGGGATCCTGCGAGGCACCCAGGGGCAAGATGATGAATTCAGCTGCAAAAATTTAACTCCTGTGACCTGCTCTGCATCAACTTTGGCTCTTCTGGCTAGAATTAAGGCTCTGCAACGGTCAAGGGGCAAGACAGCTGGCTTTACTACTATATCTGTCAGCAAACATGGTTATCAAGTGGCAGTACTTGCAATGCTGTACTGAAATTCTAGAGAGAGCTCTAGAAAGGCTGGGGACTAGGCAACAGTGATGGATTATATTGTAGTTCAAACTGCATGAGCTGAAGACTTGGGTTCAGAGTAAGATGCTACACGTGAGCAGAAACAGAATAGGGCTCGAACTGGCAAAAGCAAATGGTTTACTGTTTCTTTTTGCATCTAACTGTCTGCTGGGCCTCAGCGAAGGACAGGATCATGATCAGAGTTAGGTAGTGGAAGTCCAGGGTTTGGGTATATTGGGTATACACGAAGGCAAAGCAAGATTAGTTGAAGGTTGAGGTGTTAGCGATATTTTGTTGGAAAGGAAGAGACACTACCCTGGTCAGGTTTAACACTGGGAGAGGTAGGAAAACATACGAGAGGGTTCCCGATTCTGAGATCAGCAGCAGAGAGTGTGTATCTCTATATATTTGGGCACCTCTACGTGTCCGTGCATGTTTGCAGATGGAAAAGGGTTCACAGGAGACAGCAATATTACAGAAGAGAAGAAATGCTTCTCTCTGGTATCAAAAAAGAGGACAAAATATTCATATTGAATGAGATTAACTGTAAGACAGCTGACTTATCATTAAAAATCCTTAATAATGCTGATAAACTACGACTACAATTTTAACAGAAGCATTGTAGCCAATGACAGAGATGCAGGCACATATCTCATCCAGCTGTGATTCATTCCACTGCAACAGAGGAGGACCTGGAAGAGGAGCTAATGAAGGGAAAAACTGTTCTATTGAATAAATCTGCAAGTCTGTCTGCCAGAAAGCTGGAAGCGAAAGGAAACATAAAGAGCAAAAAACAGCACACAATTTCAACACACAGAAAAACTGTGGGGAACCACACTCGAAAACACGTTCCCAGGATAAAGACACATATCTCAGAAATGCTCAGCTTTTAAAGATGGACACACCTTACTGAAGGAGAAGACTGGGATAATAGGTTTCATCCACTTGGGAACCTGGGGGTAATCTCGCACATTGATCACCATTTCCATGTCAGGGAGGTGGTTGATGATCCCCAGAAGGAAGTGCTCAACTCCACTGCATCTGTAGAGAAACAACATTAGGTAAAGAGCTAGAAGGAGAAGACAGAATCCTTCAGTCTCTTGCAGGCCTTTCTCTTTGTGCAGGAGCAGAAGAGATGGTGAGATTGAGCCATACCATGATGCAGGCTGGGATCTTCCTATAGCAGCCTCTAAGCCACACACAGCACAAACACCAACAAAGTAACCTATCATGTCATATCTGGCCTGATCTACAGCTTTCTCTAGGATCCCACAACCAACCAACCCTGTGTACACTGAAGTGAAGCAATGACACTTACCTCGCTACACTTACGCCTCATATATAGATTTCTAGGCTCCTGCTCTGCTAAGGAATTCAGACTTCTGGAATATCATTGTGCTCTGTGACTTTCAACTTGGCAGATTTGGAAGTATTCCTGTACTAGGGAGAAGAGATCTTCTGCACAGCTCTTACCTTGCAGGGAACAAGCAGTCCTGCTCACGGTACAATTTGTTCTTAATGATTTGGTAATGTGTCCCGAGCTTCCGGCTCACCACATCCAACATAATCTCCTTGGAAATGCCACCTCGAAAAGGAGCCAGGTCCTGCTTCCAGACACTGAAACAAAACAATCAGACATTATTGTATACAACAGGGAGGATACTGTGCATTAAATAACTGCAGTATACAGAACAGGCTTCTAGCTAAAACAAGATTTGTGTAGCTTCCAAGAGCTCCACTATCCATGGCATAACGGAGACTTTAAGTGACTTTGAAGAGCTGTTACTCAGCTTTCTATGTGCTGTTTGCCCAAACAGAAAGCCCAGCACAGCTAAATCAACATGGACAATTCCAGTTACTCCCCCAGAAAGCACCTTACATATCCCAGCAGGTTATGGGTAAAAGCTTCCAGTTCACCTTTGAGTTGTGAAGCCTGTGCTCTGGTCTTCCATGAACAACGGGCAACACCAAGACCAAATTCCTCACATAATATCATGCTATTTAAACATTTAAAAAATAAGGCTAGAGTCTAGTTGCAAGGAGCAGCATTGCCAAATAATTCTGTGTGCAGGGCAAGGCAGGCCAGGATGAGAGGCCTATGTAGCATGTGTTCTGTGACACCTGCTCATCACCTGTGAGCTCCAGGAATGCAGTATGGAAATGTAAACCTTGCATGTGTAAGAAAATGCAGAAGGAGAATGCAGTCTATATGAATTTAGTCTAAAGGTCCTCAGATATAACTCCTTGGAGGTGTTAACAAACAATGTAGGACAGTAAGTAATAGCCATGGAGATGTCCACCTCACTTTTTGGTAAATGCTGCACAATATCTTGGTTTAATACAAAACTGTAGGGGTGATAGCACTGGTGTGGCGGTGATCAAACGCTGGCACTGGTTACCCAAAATGGTGGTGGAGTCCCTGTTCTCTGCAATATTCAAGGCCCGACTGGACTCAGTCCTGACAACCCTGCTTGAGCAGAGGTGTTGGATTTCATGATCTCAAGGGGTCTCCTCCAGCCTCCAAGATTCTGCTACTTTGTAATCCAGTGGAAAACAGTTAAACTACATAAAGAGTTGCCAGTGAAAGGATGGGCTGATCCCAGGATAAGTAATCTGTTAAGGACACAAATGTAATGAGCTTGAGAACAGGAAGAAAGTTGCAGTTTTATGGCACATTCATGGCATTGTAACTTAAGTGACACTGAAAGTAAGTAACAAACAAGTTAGGACCTTCAGTCCTTGGCCACTGAGTCAGAGAAGGCTAGACACAAGCACAATATGGTATATGGGGAAAAGTAGCTAGCTTTCAGCATTCTGCAGCATATTTACATGCCTCCAAATCAGCTATCAAAATGGCCTGAGTTTCTTAAGTGTTACACAGCATGGATGCTGGATTGTTTTGTAATGCCTGTCACTATAGCAGTGCTCCTTAACAACCCTTGGATGAACTACCACTGCAGTGAAAATTAGGTTTGGAGAACCACAGTAATTGTAACTTCATCTCATTATTGCCTATCATGTTTTGAAGCAGGTTTGGAGGTTGGAGCCACTTGGGAAGGTACTCTTCCCAAAGGTGGGCAGGAGATGGTGGAACATACGTTTAAAGATCAGGAGATGACTTTAGGCTGTACCTGAATTGGAACTCGGGAAAAAGACTGGAAGGCTAAACTAGAAGAGACTTTTCCTCATCAATATTTCAAGAGCAATGAAGATCAAGAACTCCAGAGCATACAAACAGTTGCCCTTATATGACTCAACTAATACTAAAAGCTGATATAGCATTCATCTCACCCCCAAAATGAACAAGCACATCTGGTATTTTTTAAATAGAAGACTTAAAGTTGGGCATCTGTGTTTTTGCATTTGGAATCCAAATCCTAAAGATAAAAGGATATTTTGGCTCTTCCCTGTATGCCCTCTGGCCTTTCAAATAAAAACATTGCTTAAAGATACCAGAAAACCCCAGTCCTACAGTCCCTATCCACATAACAGTGGTGACCTATGCACCTGTAATATCCTCCACGCTGAAGTCATGCCCTACCAGAGGGAACGGAAGGGAAGTTTGGTTTGGCTGTGTCTACACTTGTACCGCCTACAATGGTCTTGCATCCACATATAACTCTCTAGCTCTCTGCACTAAATCACTGTAGGAAGATCAGACAGAGTGCTGGCATTTTGCATAATGGTCCATAGTTGTAAAAGAAATAAAGAGGACTTGTGTCTTCCTGAATGAGTTCCCCTTGGATCATACTTCGGTCTTGTGAAAATCAGGTATTTAAATATCCACTGCCACTCCAATTCTCACAAGCAGCGAGCTAAGCTCTCTAGAAAGAGCGCTCCTCCAATTCTCCTCTCTCTTCTTCCACTGGAAGCCCTGTTCGAGCACAGGGAGTGAGCAAAGCACAACACACCATCACACTAAATGAATCTGTGTTCTGTAATAAACTTCCTTAATTTAACTATTTTAAAATATTTTGCACACACTTGATTTCTTCCACTTTTAAAAGCCCACGAGAAAAACTTGTGGGCAACACTGCACTGAAAGACAGAGTAGAAATGGATTGTTAACACAGAAATATCATGAACTATGTATGGGTTTATTATGTGACTGACAGGCTGACATGGTGTACATTCTTCAGTCACAGAGGACAACAAGGAGAGTGATCAGTTTTCAGGTGGACACACCTTCCATTGGAAGTGTGGAGGGCCACCTATTTCACATTGTGCCATTAATCACACAATCAGAATACCAGGTTGGAAGGGGCCTCAAGGATCATCTGGTCCAAACTTTCTTGGCAAAAGCACAATGACAAGATGGCCAAGGACCCTGTCCTGCTGAACCTTAAAAGTGTCCAATGTTAGGAAGTCCAACACTTTCTTGGGGAGATTATTCAATTGCTGATTGCTCTCATTGCAAAAAATTTTCCTTTGGTACCCAAAAAAAAAAAAAAAAAAAAAGAATAGCCTCCTAATAATTAATAACCTCCCTCTTGCAAGCATCATGACCTATGAAGGCTGCAGATGTGATACTTTAGAGACCAAATATCCTACTGATAATTTCCACCCATCAGTGCTGGCAAAGTATTCCCCCTCGCAGCCAGAGGCCTGAGCAGACAAAAGGGAACCAGTCTCTCACCTTTGGTGGCAGCTGCAATTCTCCTTTACACATGGCTCATAGACTTCCACAGCTTTCTTAATTTGCTCTGTTATCGTTTTCCACTTGGCATCTAAAACAGGCAGGAAGGAAAAGCCAAAGGGATGAATCCTTCACACTACCAGAGCAACTAGCAGGGGGGCTGAAGAGGATTTCTTCTGGCCCAACCGGCAATCCCAATGCACCAAGGTCCCACAACACACCACCACGGCCAAAGAGAGAGGCCACTCAGCTGAGGGGAACCGGGACATCAACCCGAGCGCTCCGCGACAGTCCCCGGACTGAAAGGGAAGCCTGAGGAGCCGCAAGGGACATCAGGGAGTGCTGGGGGAGCTGCGCGACCGGGCTGAGCAGGAGGAAGAACAGGAGGAAGAAGAAGGGGAAGGGGAGGGGGGGGAGGAGGAGGAGGAGGAGGAGGAGGAGGACCCCTTCAGCGTCCTCACAGGCTCCCACCCGAGTAACCGACCCTCCCCACCAGCCGCGTCCCGCTCTTACCCCCAGCCACCCCCTCACCCCCGAAGGACTCCCAAGAGCCCCTCACCTGCCGCGGCGAGCTCTATCCGCCACACGACCACCACCAGAATCCACAGGGCCACCGCCGCCCGCCCCATTGTCGCCGCCACCGGCACCGCCTGCTGCGCAGGCGCGTCCCCCGCCCGGGTGAAGCCCCAAGCAAAGATGGCGGCAGCGCCCGCCGCCCGCCCACCACAAAGATGGCGGCGCTCGATGGGAGCTGTAGTTCCTGTGGCGGTTCAGTGGCGGCGTTGTCCCTCCCTGCTCAAGAGCTGAGTGAAGGGGACACCCCCGCGGGGGGGCCACGTCGTGACCGCAGGCGGCTTTTCTAGCTTAGGAAAATAAAGGCAGTGGCGTGGGGAGGGGGCCTGCAGTAGACTGGGCCTGTGCTGCAAAAATATCTGCTACCTGGAGTGTATCTGAGCGTATGTCTGTGACAGTCTCTCCAAATAACCTCCTGGCTCTGCTTGTGTGCCCCTCAGCAGTCCCACAAGCTTTAAACAGATCTCATGTGCCTGGTGGCGCTCACTCCCTTTGTTGTTTTTTTTTTTGGCAGGGAGAACTTCCCTGGACACCTGAATTCATCAAGCCATTTTTCCAACCTGTTGGGCCCTTCTCCTGGCCCGACCTCATGCTGTCTCCAAGGCCTGATTCAATTTGGTCGTATAGAGTTAAGTCATGAATCTCATCGTTACGGTACAAAGGTTTAGATCAACTTGTATAAATTCCTCTGCAGCTTCAGGGATGCAGGCTGCAAGAAAGAAGCGAAAGAGCAGGACTGAGAATTGGTGGTTGAGAGCCATCAACGTAACACATGGAAGCTTCTCTTTTGCAAAATGGTTTCTAAGAACCTAGTCTCCAAAACTACCCTCCACTTAGTGTTTGAGTCAGCCTTCAGGAGATGGCTTATTAACCTACTGTTAATACGTGTAATAGCCATGCTGATAAGCAGTCGAATTAAGGTAGGTAAGAAAGGATGGGACTAAGCAGATACTGTCCTAACATTAATCCAGACCAGCCGATCAATGTTCCTCCCGAGGTTAAGTGTGGGAAGCCCTGTCTCCTCTCGTGGGGTCTATGTGTTCAAATGTCAACACCAAACCTTCACCTTTCCTAGCCCAAATCCAACTTGGTCGTTTTGGATTCCAGGAAAAGGTGCTGTGGCAACTCATTAAGGAGACATATTTACATTACTTTTGTACCTACAGTGTGAGGGCTGAGTAATTAGCTCCAAAAGCCACCAACTCAACTTGCCTCTTTTGTGTGAAACTGAATTGGTCGTGTAGGTGTCCATAGCTTTGGATGGAGAAATAGTTACCAGAAACAAACCAAAGAGGAAAAGTGTGTGCTGAGGAGTGTGAAGGTTTCCTGAGGACTGATTAACTCTATAGACTGGAAGTCCTGCTAAATCTGCAAGAGCTGATAAACTCTGGGCACAGAGTGTCTGCTCAGTCTGTGCAAAGCCACAAGTGAATGCCAGTATTGACTGGGTTGTGTGACTGTAGGGGAGGGGCTCCTCTGTGCAGACAAAGACTGCAGGATTACATATACATCCATTGAAATGAATGACTTTGAGGAACTTTCTGAACACCTACTTGAAAGCTGCCAGTCTTTTAGCGTAACCCACTACTGAGTACAGCTGGTGTTGTCTTCCAACTGGGTAACTGGGTGAATGTATGCGTGAACTGTGAGGGAATAATTGAACATTGGGTGTATTGTCTGATATTAGTAGTAACAGCTTCCTAGAGTGAAAACTTTGAGTACCTCTGGCTGCCTCATCCTAAACTGCTGTTGCACAGCCAAAGAATTTGTAGCAAATTGAGGGAATTAATCCTTTCTTTCCATCTTCTTCTAGGGTCCTTCTGTGTTCCTTTTGATTTCTTCATAGGGTCGTCTTTCTTCCTTTTCTTCTACAGTCTCTTTCACAACTGCAGTAGTCTAATATCCAAAACTGAGGATGGGCTGAAGATTCTCCCAAAAGTATGAACCTTAAGTAAGGTAAAAATTATCTATATTTGCCTCCAATGGCCTCCCTCACTCTTAGCCATCTCTACATGGCTAATCCACCCATTATCCCTTGCACAGTTTTCTGTCTTCCCTCTCAGGTTCCAGACCAGATTTTCGTAGTTCTTTCCTGGCTGACTGAACAGAGACATCAGCATGCTGTTCCAACACGGTTTCTGGTTGTTTCTCACAGTTCCCTGCTAGTCTCCTACACAGCCAGTAGAGCTGTAGTAGTTCCCTCTGTAGCAAAGGTTATTTCGGGTGCTTTCTCTGAGGCAAAGAGTAGGAGTGGTAGTCAGCATAAATGTTTAATAGGCCCTGAGAGCTAAGACTTTAAGATGAAGCTCCTTTTGAAGCTACATTTACAGCCTCTGCTCTCCCAGGCTTTGTATAATGAAAGCACCCCGGGCCAGTGTGGTGTGGTTTTGGCATGCGCTGTATTTCCCCCCAAGCACCTTGGATGGTTGTAAGCTTCAGAACCCCTTGACTCTCACTTCAAACACAGCCTTTGCCTCACCTTCTCTACCTTCTTAATTTCCTGCAAATCCAGAGCTCTGTGCAAGAGCATCTGGCTCTGATCTTTGATACCCTCCCTCAAATGCAGCCCCTCCCTCATTTTTTTTCTCTGCCAAATCAAGCACAAACACCCACAAATTTACTTTCATCCTGTTCCATGTGCCTGGAGTGAAAAATCACTTGGCTGTAAGTCTGGTGTCCTTGCTTTACATATTCAACATAGGTTAGAAGAAGGGTGCTTGGGAAAGAGTTTGGTTCTCTAATCTGGTTAAAGGACTGAGGTAACAAAAACATACGTTCAAGATCTTGCATTTCTCTCAAAGCTGTGGTCTGGCTTTTCTAATGGCTACCGTCTGCTTGTGCAGGGATGCCAGTAGGGGCTTTTCTCCTTTAATTTCGGGAGATCCTTCTGTGCTAAATGGAAGTCCTAGGTTTTTTGAACTCCTCAAAGAATGACAAATTTTTCACATGACAAATGGCCATTTTACCTTCACTGAAGTTCTCCAGAAGTATGGACTAGAGAAGGTTTATGTGCAGCTGGAAAAGGTGGTGCTAGTAAAAGGAGAAATAACCAGACATTGCAAATGAAGGTTCCAGTAGTTGAGAGGTAGCTGATGTATGGCTCTTTGTATTGATTGTCAGGGGGGCTAGGCTGCTGCAAAAGGTGTAGGTAATCTCAAAGCTCAGAGGAGGGAGGAAGGAAGCTATACGGGCTGCTGAGGCTCAAAACCAGTGATTGACATTACCAGGGCTTCCGGGGCTTCCCAGAAGAAGCCACATGACTTCTAGAGAGTCAAGATTGTTTCCTGTTCATGAGCTGCTTATGGAGCTTCTTTTTCCTCTGGCTCTGAGCTGTGTCTTGTAACACGCAAACCTGTGGAGGTGTTGGACTGTGGCTGGTAGGATTCAGGAAAGCTGGCCACATCTTCAGTACCAGGCTTGGGGATATTTGGTATTGAATATTCAATTATTTTATGCAAAGGCAGCTAATTATGAAAGCATTACAGCAGCTAGAGCACTGGATGAGAAGTGTAGTACCAGAACATGATACCCATTAAGGGCTGGGGTCATGAACTAAGACTCAACCTAAGATTCTGCAGGGCCTGCAGAACTGCTGAGTTGGACTGGGCAAACCAAGTGCAGGAGATCCCAGAGTTGGGTCTTGATGAAACCTTATCCAACTCTGACAGTGAAGGAAGCCAGTAACCCAGCCCTCAGCCCAGCCTGAGGGTTTGTGAAGGCAATGGAAACAATGGAGGATCCAAGGCATCTGCAGCTCAAGCTTAAGTTTAAGTCAAAGTTTAAGTACTTGTGCATGTTGTGGGAGCAACAGAAACCTACTACATCTGGTGCCCGAGAGAAGATGCAAGAACTTTGGTTCTTGCCTTGTTTCATGCCTTGAGGAATTTGGATGTGCCAGGGGATGCCTGTGCTCATGGCAGTGATGACAGCATGATAAAGAATTTTTCATTCTGGCAACAGTGTAGCAGCCCCAAAAGGGAAGAGGTACGTCTCTTTATTGTGAACTGTGTATGTAAGTGCACATATAAACATAGGGACAGGAAAATATTTAAGTCATATTATTTGTACCTCTAAAAAGGGGAACAGGCAAATACACTTTTCTTGGAGGAATTAAGAAAATGGATTCTTGCACAGAAGGATGAACTGAAGAATTAAAAGTCATCAACACCCCTGCACAAACAACAAACTGGAGAAGGCACAGATTTATAGTGGTGGAGCATGAGAGGATCTGATAGATTTGGAAGGTAAAAAGCCCTTTGTCTCATCAGGAGGATGTATTCAATATTTGTACCCATTTGCCTTTGCATTTGAGTCACAGGGCACTAATACAAGCTAAAATTGAGTATGTTCCTATAGAAAAGGCCTTGGCATTAGGCCATGGCTGTAAAGACTTTTAAAAATCTGTTTGAGAGACCATGTTAACTAAAACTGATCATAAATCACTTTTTGCCATTGCCAGTGGGGATCTGGCAAACACCTTCCTGCAAACAGAACGTCTCTTTCTTTAGCTACAGTTGTATAACTTGCAAATTGAATGCGAACCTGAGAAAGATTTAGTAGTTGCAGGCATACTCTCCTGTGCCTTTGACAAAAATGCTGTGGAACAAAGTCCCAGGCTAGATTATGTATATGTCAATTGGGGAAAACAAAACAGAAAAACCCAGCCCTGTCGTTTCTCAAATGAAATGCAGACTTTTATTGCTGGTGGTTTGCTGAGGACGAGACACTGCAGGATGTAATTAAGGTTCTACTAGAAAATGATTTGCACAGCTTATTCTGTCCCTGCTTCAGTTTAAAACGATTTAGATACCACTTCTCTGAGGCATGAAGAAAACTGATCCTTGAAGTGTTGCAGGAAAATAAAGATACAGAAAGCCATTTAGAGCCTGAAGGGAGCGCGAGACATCTCTGCCTCTCTCGATCGTCAGAAATACAAGTGATGTTAAATGGAGGAGCGTGTGCTGGTGGAAAACACTCGCCCTCTAGAAGGAAGCTAACGGAGTAGGCTTGCAGCAGCTTGGTGTGGGAGTCCTGAGCAGCCATTTTCATATCGCCGGGTAGTCTTTACTGGAAGAGGCTACAGGATTTTAAGAGAGCAGGTCGTTTGTGGCCGCTAACAGTGGGTTTTATATACATAACAAAAATGCCTGTCAATGAACCATAGTTTAGTACAAGCTGATGTGTATTGCAGCTAATCCCCAGGGCCTAAA
>BJBW01016114.1:0-21223 GCA_004320125.1 Scolopax mira
AAGTTCAGTGCAGGCATTACAGAAGGCAAGGGGCAATGGGCTCAAGCTGGAACATGGGAAGTTCCACTCAAATATGGAAGGAAAAACTTCTTCATGGTGAGGGTGACAGAGCTCTGGAACAGGCTGCCCAGGGAGGTCGTGGAGTCCCCTTCTTTGGAGATTTTCAAGCCCTGCCTGGATGCAGTCCTGAGTGACATGCTCTAGCTGTGGGCAATTCTGCTTCAGCAGGGGAGTTGGACTAGATGATCTCTATGGTCCCTTCCAACTCTAAAAATTCAGTGAAATTTTGAAAAACCGAAAAGTGTATCTTGAGTAATTCAAGGGTAATTCTTAAAATCCACAAAAAGGCCCCCTCTCCAAATGGATGATTGAAAGTAATTCTGAGTGGTCAAATACACAAACTTCATAATACAAGAGCCTGTCCCACGAAGATTGAACCTGAAGACTTTTTTGCTCCTGCATAAGCCCCAAGAGGCTTTCTGTGAGGGCAGAGAGCTTTTGGTTGTTTCATTGCATGTTGCTTTTATGCTCCATCTCCTGGGTGCCTGAAAGGCCAGAGAAAAACTTTATTTGTGTGAACATATTTCAGACTGTTCTATAATAAGAACTGTGTGCAACAGGCTTTCAACCTTACTGACCGTACTCTTAGAGGGAATGGAGCTCAAAATATAAACCAAAAGCACATTTTTCTCAGTCATCATAAGATGGTTTTGTAGTGGGTCATAAGGAGTGCTGGTGATTCTTCTCTTGAGGTGGAGGAGCAGGATATAGAATGATGAAATGAATACAAGCTGTTTTAGAAGGGAATCATGCTGCTGGTTTGTATGTCTGTGTTTGAGTTAGATACTTAAGGCTCCTTTTATAGCTAGAGAAGAGAAATAAGAGCTTTTAGTCTTGATTTATCTGCCTCTATTTTAGTTACCTGATTTAAGATAAAGTGGGTTTTGCTCCAGAAGTGCCTTTTTCTACTTGCTTTCTATAAAATTGAGTGAAGACAACTAAATTACATCTAGATACCAAAATGTGATTAAGTGAATCCCTGATAGTAACCGCTGAACACTACATACAATGTAACAAACAAGCAAAAAATGTGTGGAATTCTTGTTTCAATGGACTTAGATGTTTTACAAGAAAGTGTAGGTTCAAAGTGAGTTTCAGGCTTCTGAATATTCTTTTCAGAGACAGTATTTATAGTTTGGCTTCACTGGAGCCTAATAAATAAGTGTGTCATTCAGCCTGTCCATAGTCCTCTTTAGATTGTTTTAGCTGTTTTCTCCTTGCCACAACCTTCACGTTGGATGAAATTAATGAGCTGTGCCAACTATGGGATTGTTTTATTTTTCAAATTTGATATTTCAAGTATTTCTGTATTAATTATGTAAGGAGCTGTATTCATGTTGCACTTAAGGCACATATCTCATCCTGAGCGTGAAGAGACAGTGTCTGAAATACAGGTTACTTTTCACGTTACATTTTTTTTAAGTCTCTTTTCAGAAAAAAATCAGGTTCTTTTAAAAAATCATCAGAAGTGAAATACATTTATTTTGTATTGGAGTTGTGCAATTTCATTTTTCATTCTTCCAGTCCTAATTTAGCAAGTCTTTGAGTAACAAGGTTTCTTAAAACACAGACAGTTTCTGATGGAATCAAAGTGTGAGACAGAGTCGGAGGGTACTCCCAGTTTTGTCATAATGTGGTTGGTAAACATTCCTTTCTACGAATAAAACCAGTTCTCATCACAGAAACAGCTGGACTTGGCTTAATCGTCCAAAATCTGCATGTGACCCAAGTTGTCTTAGGAGCCCTTGTGCCCAGCAGGGATCTCCCTGGTGCCGTTGCTGTTTGGAGGCTGCAGAGCTGCTCTGCTCACCCTAAAATTGACCATCCAGCGATGGTCCTTCCCAAGGCTTCGTCAACTGCACTGGCTGGATCAGATGCAACTGAGTTTTATTGAATTGCATGCCAGTGAGGCTCTTGGCACTGGCCATAATGGAGCATCTAGCATGCAGTGAAGTTGTCCGAAAAACATATATAAAACATTAAAATCAACATTTTCTGTCTATTGTCATTGCATTTTTTATTACCATAGGGAATTTGAAGTGTGCCGTTGCAGCGGGTTGTGTATTCTGTGCCTCCAGGTAATATGAAATTGAAGACAAATTGTGGCAAACGTACAAGGAGTTAAAGTATTGGTAAAGTTACAATGGTTATAGAAATTATAAATCATTTCCTGGTAGGGTATTAAATTCTGAATTTATTTTATGAGAGGACAAGTGCAGAGATAAGGTTGTGTGTATCTTCCTCAGAGCAAACAAAAGGTTAAAGTGGTTCAGGTTTTGGTGAGCTTGGGAGGCTGAAGACTGCAGCATTTAAGGAAAGGTGGAAGATGAGCAGCTGACTAAATTTTCAAATCTGTGTGCAGAGGAAAATAATTGGATCTTGGGAATGTTGAGAAGGGAGAAGCTGTAAATCTTCTACACAGGGAGAGAGGACTCTCCAGGGACTTGCAGGTTACGCTCCTGAGTGGAGTGTCAGAGAGAGAGGTGTCAGGATGGTGGTGTTAAAAGGGGCAGATAATTGAGTTGGCAGTAAGATGTGTCACATCTGTTAACTTAAATTGAGTCGAGAGAAGTGACAAACTCTGACATACGTTTGGGTATCATTGGGGAGGGAGGAGAGTAGGAGATTTGGGCAGAGCTTTGTGCTGTTGCATACAAAAAAGTGAGAAGAGAGTGTGAAGTATCCAGTGAAGACACTGAAGAAATTACTGGATGGATAAAAGCAACACTAAGAATGGGCTGCACGAGCCAAGAGAACAGATTTACTCTCATTCTTTAAGAACATTTAAGGTTTGTGTGAAAAGAATCCAGAAAGTTTTCAGAGCCTGTGGTTTTGGAGTCGTTTAGAAATCATTTCAGCAAAGCACAGTACTGGTAAACCAGATTGTTTACTTTCATGTTCCCCTCTGATCTGGAAACAGTAAATGTAGATAGAGCAGTTGAATTCTAAAATAAAAGGTGTGATTAGGAACTGATTAGGAAGCAACGAGTATGTTTGAGGTTTTCAGTTGCCGTGGAAGACCACAGTAAGCTCGAATGTGGAGGCATTTGTGGATGAGGCATGTGAAATGAGCTTTGATAGTTGTTAATTTGGAAGGGAAATTGCACAGCCACAAGGAGACGATATGAGGGAGAGGTAATTAAAACTGAAACAGGAGGAGAGAGGGAATTAGAAGTTGATCTGGCAAGTTACCATCTTATCTTTGATAAGAGAGAAGGCTGGGAAATAGTTTTTATATTTGTTTTCATCTCTCTGAGGTGGGATGGAAAGCTTGATGAATACTTGAATGAAGGGAAAGCAGAAAACTTGTTTGGCTATGGGAGCTGTTCTTTGATTATTTAATCTGATCTGAAATGATCCCTCTGAAATCATATTTTTTATGTCAAAGCAAGTAATTTTATGTCTTTGAGGCTGCAGGTGTACTTAGCAAGGTCTTGGCAAATTCACAAATAGCCCTCGTTGCTTTGTTTTAGTGGATTTGAGTAGAAAGCTGAAAGGACTCCTTTTCCAGGTCAGAATGTCTTCATCTCAGAGCCTCGGAACACAGAAGCACCCATCAGGCATAGCTTGAGCCTTCTGTGATGGGTGGTATCTTGGTGCTAATGACCTACCTTTATTATTACTAATTCTAAATGACCTGTTTGGGGGTAGCATCACAGATAAGATACTGGCAAGGAAGTACAAAAAGAAATTGATCATTTTGTAATGCAAAGAGCAAGTGCAAGTTGCTTCCATTTTTTTAATTCAGCAGTCATATTAGTAAATTATTTAGAAATTCTGAAGTTAATGTATTAAACTGCATTAGTATTAATCCCAGTAAATTTAGTTCATGCAATTCTGTGTAAGTTATCTTTTGGGTTCTCCCCCCCCCGCCAAGTATTTAACATTGGAAAATAGGGTTTGTGTTGCGGGTCTGAAGTCGTATACAATGCTGTGTATTAGTTTCAGATGAGCACAAGGGCATCAATATATGGTCAGTCTTTTTTAGGCAGCTGTAGCATTATCCATGGGTTTGGACATTTGAAGAGGGAGGGTAGGTGGACTGGGTAAATACTACTAAATATTAGCCAATTCTGAGTTCTGAAAAGGGGGTTTTATATGTCAGTAACAAATGGTAGGACCAATGTGGTGTTATCAACTGATGCTATGAGTAAAAATAGAAATTATGTAGGTACTACTAATTAACATTGTTAATATCTGCAGGAATGTATGTGGTATTATGAAGAGTTTTCTTACTGTGTCACTAATCTTCTAGTATTCTAATACTTCCTGCAGAACTACAGCAGTCACTCACCTCTCCCTTCCTTGGCAATGCAGCACGTTCATTATTAGTGGGGAAGGTGGTAGAGCAGCACAGCACCATTTTGTAGGTAGAAGGGGCAGTGGCACCTATAGCAAAGG
The DNA here is from genome assembly GCA_004320125.1 of Scolopax mira. NCBI lineage: Eukaryota > Metazoa > Chordata > Aves > Charadriiformes > Scolopacidae > Scolopax > Scolopax mira. The sequence continues at coordinate 4,462 of BJBW01016114.1, forward strand.
TTTCCTAAGCAATTCAGTTGTAAGAACCTGGTCTTGGTTGATTTTTATCTAGCCAAACTTACAGATAAATGCAGTGAAGGACAGCTGTTTTCCTGGGGCAGCTGGTGGTTAAGAGGAGGTAGATGTTTGGAATGATAGAAATGACAAGTATTCATAACCAATATATGCATTCATCTCCAGAACCATGAATTGAACCTAAAGATCCGGATTTTCATAGCTCTTCTCCTGTTCAGTTAATATCTGGATCTGCCTTGTATCTTCAGATTTTCTTAGTGTGAGAGAATTTGAACCTGTGTCTCTGGCCTCCCTGCAGAGAATTGTAACCACCAGGCCAGTAGGTGGATGGTGTCTCCAGCTCTGGTTTTGGAGCAAGGCATCTAGGCAGAAGGGATTACACAGTTGTTTTAGAAACTGAGGAGGAGGAAATATGACTTAAAAGCCTGGTGATTGAGGTGCTGACTTGGAATTAGAGACTCAGATCTTTATGTTCAGGTCCATATTTATTTTGGAGAAAACTCAGCTAGACCTAGTTCTGAACATACTTGGAAACTGACTTAAAATAACATGCAAAAATCTCGATTCTTACACATACAAAAATAGATGTGTGATTTTTGCAATCTTGACTTTTTTCTTAATAGCATTAGTATATATTTGAACATGGGAGGAATTTTGAAATTTTCTTGGGTTTTGTTTTATTGCTTTTATAAAGAATAGTCAACCTAAAAATTAGTGTTACCATTTCATTGTCAGCACCATTTTTTTAGATTATTCTATTGTTTTCCATATTTTAGGGTTTCTTATTCTGGTTCTTCTACTTCATTATAAAATGTCAGTGCTTTAAAATTAATTCTCTTGCTCTTGTTCTAATTAAAGGGCTTTTGATTTGCTCTTTTTGTCTCTCTTGCTTTCCTTCATTCATATCTTGTATCCTCTTTTCCTTCCTGCTGCTTGCTTTTCTCCTTTTTCAATCCCTCCTCCTTTTTCTCCCCCACTTCCAACTCTTAACTGTCAACTGAATTAAATTATACTTGGATTACAGTCTTTTTTTTTCTGTGACACTGACTGGTGCCAGGAATTCCTGCACTTAGAGCATTCCTTTCCTAATGTGTTTTTGGCCTTTGAAGATGGCCTTTGAAGCATTGCTAGGTAATGTATGGAATTGCCAGACTTGCATATAGCTTAGCATTTTAATTGTACAGATTTCAATACATTTTCTGTGTACAAAGGAGTACAAGAGAAATGTAGAATGTCTTAAATGGCTGAAAGAAGTTGATTTGATAATGATCCAAATAAGGCCAGTTGTGTGTTCTTCTGCCTTTTCACTCTGGTCTTAGTAACTTGTTTTTTTTTTAACCTTGAAAATAAAATTCAACTTAGGCTACTAAATGTAGCTGTTCTAGTTTTAAAAAATTACACAGAGCATTCCTAAGTAAGATTTTGTCACACTGTTTTATGGTGGCCACTGTTTTTCATTTTGACGTCCAGTAGAGGTTCTGAGGCAAAACAGCAGAAATGCTGTTTTCCCCCTTTGTAGTTTTTTGTCAGAGTATTTCAAAGAGAGCAGAAATGCTGTTTGAGACTTATTTGTACTACTAATTCTTGTCTCCTGTGTCATGTAGGCTACCAAGTACTAGCTCCCACTGCCTATTACGATCAGACTGGTGCCTTAGTAGTAGGCCCTGGTGCGAGAACTGGCCTCGGAGCACCAGTCAGATTGGTGGCCTCAACTCCTGTTATCATCAGTTCTGCAGCAGCACAAGCAGGTAAGTATTTGATCCTGCGTGGAGATTTCTCACACTTTTGCACTGAATCTTAATATCAACGTTGGTTCATTAATATCAGATGCTGTTGGTATGTTTTGTGTGCATCTGGGACGTTTTCTAGTTGTGAAGGATACGCCGTACACGCTCACTTGCTTATTCCATCATCTTCCTTCCTCTGAGAGAAGCTGCAGTTTCTCAGAGATGTACCTTCCCTTTTTTAATTTGAATTTAGTTTTCTCCCCATACACAGGCATGTTTCTGCAAATGTTGTATGTCAGACATGAACATTTTTCCCCTTTCGTCTCCCCATGCATATAACATGCACTTTTCATCAGTCCCCTGAATGGAAGCATCATTTCATTGCTTCGGCCTGGCAGAAGATGATGGAGTCCTCTGGGGCCTTGCTGTGTTTTTCTCCTGAAAAGTGTGGCAAGGAAATAAAACTAGAGAATGAACAGCAAAAGAGGAGAATTAGTTATATGAAAAATCTCTAGTTTTCCTTAATATCAGTGATAAGGTCTGGTGCTACTTTACCAAACCATTGTATTTATTGCATTTGTTAAATTAAAATCCAAAATACCAACACCAGATTAATTAAATAAATTTGTTCAGAAAATTAGATTTTAAGTTAATCTATAAGCTTCTTTGTGCAGAACTCACTTCTGACATTAGTAGCTGAAGAGGTCTTTGAATGACTCTGCAACTCTGCTATTGCAACTGGATATAAAAGTACAGTTCAGTAAACAGTAATGTCTGATATGTTTACACTGAAAATTCCCTCAATTACATTGAGAATTCTACAGCCTTGATTAGCCTACAACATATGCTGGTTTTATTTTTTTTTTTTCCTGGGGTAATTAAGACTATGTAATACTATAAAATCTCTTTTAGTCCTTTAATATGTGAATTTCTGCTTGTTTAAGAGGGCTTCGAGAAAATACAATTTAGATCTGAATAGTCCATTTGCCATCAGCAATGTTTGTGAGAGTAATTATGATTGAAAACATGTGTTTTACAGCTGCAGCTGCTTCAGCTGGAGGAACAGCAAACAATCTCGCGGGAGCCACGAACGGGCTATTTCGGCCACTTGGTGCCCAGCCACAACAACAGCAACAGCAAACAAATAGTAGCCTACAATCCAATTCATTTTATGGCAGTAACTCTTTGACCAGTAACTCCCAGAGCAGTTCCCTTTTTTCCCATGGTCCTGGCCAACCAGGAAGCACATCCCTTGGCTTTGGAAGTAGCAGCTCTTTAGGAGCAGCTATCGGCTCTGCACTTGGTGGATTTGGCTCATCAGGTAGGTTATTAATATAGTGAGGAAAATCTGTGAGACTTCTGTGTTAAGCAAAAAAAAAATGTATCTGTATCCAACCATATTATATACACATACATTTCTAAAAAGAATGCAAAAGTAGGTTACTCAGGTTTAAAACAAATTATAGGGGAAGGAAAGGGGTTGGTTTTTTAAACTTCAGTTGGGCTCTGTATACGAGGTGCATTTTTAAAGAATGTGCTGTAGTCGTAGATACCTCCAAAATACTTTTCCATTTTGATGATTGAACTCTGCCCCTGAGGTTTGTTATTTGTTTTAGTAAGCTTTTTTTTTAATTATTATTTTCAAGGAAGTCTTCATTCTCTGTTTAAAATCACAATTGATGACTTTTGAGATATATATTCTTTTTTTGGAATTTTCATGTCAGGAAAATCCCTAAATTTAAAAAAAAAATTAAATAGGATATGACTTTCTAAATTTGATCTAATATTGAAGTGTTGTTTCCATAACATTTTTAAATAGAATTTATAAAATAAGAAGACTTAATACCCGAGAACAGTTCTTGTTAACTTAGTAGGTTTAATCATGGTTGTATTTAAACATAAATAGTTATGTGCAAGTTTGGGGCCTTAAATTATTTCAACAGATACTCCTGAATATTATAAATCATTTTGTGTTTAAAAAAAAAAAAAATTAAAAAAATCAATATTGCCATTATATTTCTGTTCCATAGCAGAGATTTCTTATTCTCAAAGTTTTTAAACATGCAAGGTAGGTTTTCTTATGTTTCAGTATTAGGAAGGAAAGAGAAATATATTTTTTAAAGAATATTTCCTTTTATTAATCTCTTAAGTTACACCACTGAATTGCCTGTTATCATTATTGTTGTTATTATTTTAATTAAATCAGTGGAGCATGTTTATAATCTTGTGTATCTTGCAGATGGGTAGAAAGTGGGGAAAATTTATTAACTCTAACAGTATTCTTTTCAAAGTTAAATGTCCCAAGGGAAATAATTAAAAAAAAAAAAAAATTGTTCTAAAGAAAGATCATTGCAAGATAGTTTAGTATGTGGAAAAACAAAAGGGAAAGCATTCCCATCAGTGTTAGAACATGATATCTGGTGACATTAAATATACTGTGCACCATTGTGGTGTTGTTTTTCATAAAATAATCTGAAAAAATATTTACGTTTACAAAACTAATGCTGGGAAATCCAGAATCAAGTTTTACACTGATCCTCTTTAGTATGTGATTTTAAAAAGTGGAGTAGGAGATTCTAAACGTACTATCTTCAATTTAAAAACAGAACAATTTAAAAAAAAAAAAAAAAGCAGAGGCTACTCAGTCTCAGTAGAGCTGCTTAATTTTCCATAATACCACAGTAGGTAAATCTTACTTGAGCAGTAATTGTGCTGTCCCAGTGCTGGGGTTTGTAATACAGTTTGTCCTGAGCTACTTGCAGGTTTTCAGTGAATTCTTAGCAGCCGTGTTCCACCCTAGGTACAGTTTCATCTCACTGATAGATAATGAGCATAAGTATATCTGCATGTTTAATGCAGTGCACCCATTTTAAAATCTCCAGACAGAATAGTTTTAAGTCATCAAAGTCTTTATCCAGTGTTATCACAAGGGCCTCCTTAGAATACAAATTTTAGCTTTGTATCTACTTAAGAAGAATCGGCGTAGTTCTTTCTGGCACAGGAGATTAAGCCTTTTTCTTGTAAAAAAAAAAAAAGGGCAGTTCCACAGCTTTGTCCAAAGCCTTCAGCATAGACAGCATATGCTGAATTTTTGCAGCAGTATCCTAGGTGATTTAATTAGCATGGTAGTTTGCACAGAGAAGCAAGAAGCCTGTGCTTTTGCAGTTTGAGAAGTGCTGATGAAAGGTGCTATCTAAACCTGAAATATTTTTAGTAATATTACTGGAATAAAAGTATATTGAAAGTGCCCCTCTGCCAAGTATAAATTGTACTTGCCATAATAGCCACTTACAAATGCTTCCTGATAATTTTTTTTAAGGACTTCCTGAACTGTTTGTATATACAAATTGAATTGCACAGATGACATTATACAAATGGTATTAATGCATGGTGAGACAAATTAAAAACAAGTTTAATTTTTTTATTTGCCAAAGTTTCAGCTTTGTAACTCCCCTCAGTGTGTTGTAAAGGTTGAATTTAAGTTAAAACGTAAACCTGAAGACTGACAGATGGCAATACAGATCTTGCCCTTATGTTTTCAGTTGTTGCAGTGAAAGTAAAAAAAAAACAAAGCTCTGCAAAAAATTCAAAGATGAACATGTTCTGTCTGAACAGTAAGGCAAAAAACCAGGAAGGGGCGAGCATACCATATAAATGACTGTATGTACTTTACAGTCTCTGCTCTGTCATTATGAAATTATTCATACTGCATTTTAAAGGTTGAGTTACTGCAGCTTAACAGGTAACTAAGAATTAAATGACCTACAGCAGCTTTCCAGATGCCTACATCTGGCTTGTAAGAAGTGTAAAGTAATTGCATCAGCTTAGGCAGTGGTGAAGAGGGATCAGCTAATTCAAATTATCTCCTGGTTTCTGTGAGCTTTGCTTGTGTATGTGTGAAAATGCAGCTCAGCTGGATCTTGGTAACTTGTTAAGCTGCAGTAATTTAGCTGAGTAAGAAACCTTGAAAGCAGGCTAAAGTTTGCTTAGTCTTTTTCATAGTTGGAAAAATAAAAATCCCATCCTGTAGCATTGTATTCACCAGCTGAGCCAGAACCTGTAGAGCTATTCTCAGATCTTGAGATTTCTTTCCACTGTTGCCTTAATCTGCTCCTCTGATTTCTCGCTCTGTCTCTTTGCATAGTTAGTCCAGTATCTTTTCTTTCTGGCTTCTCCTCCAGTATGTCTTCCTTCCCAGTCCAGGCAACGTTTATATCCTGCTTCCCCTCTCCTCCTAGATACTGTCTCTGTTTCTGCTTGTGTGATGTTCCCTTCATCAGCTCGCTCTTCCAGTCTTTTTGCCTCAGTCACATACCATCTACAGCCTAACTTTTCTTCAGATCTGCTTCCTTTTCATCCTCAGTCCCACTGGGTTTGAAAGCGCTTGCCACTTCTCTTGCAGTCTCCTTGTTGGCTTCTTTGTCTGACCTTTCTCTCCTCCTGGTTCTGGTTTCTTTTCCTTTTTTTTTTCTTTTCCTTTTTTTTTTTTTCTTTTTTCCTTGGTCTATTTCTTGTGTTTGGCTTTTGACTCCTCTGCATTTGAAGTTGAAAACTTCCTTCCCACACTGCCTGATGGGCCTTTCGAACACAAGCTGGCATCTTGGACAGCAGTTTCAGAGCCCATTTTTTGGCATGGCACACAGAAGTCTAGAAGCTCAATTGGAGGAAAAGCCTTTATCAGCATCTCAGATGTGCCGTGTACAGACAGGAGTTTTAAGTTTTCAGCTATGAGTCTGTAGCAGACCTCTGCTGAACTGTGATTTTTGCTGAGATTTTTAACTCAATCAAAGAGAGCATGAAAATAAAGGTCATCTGTTGCTAGCACGTTGCTCAGAGTACATGAAAGCATTAACTTCTCAAACAATAGGTAGACAAATTATTTTGCTAAGGATTTAAAGGCATCTTTCCTTGCCTGTTTTTCTGAAACTGCAGTGTTGTTTGGGCAGAACTTCTTTGAAGAATTTGGTCCAAGCAGATACTTGCCATGAAAAGTATTGGCCGAGTTGTTAATGTAAGGCACAAATGAGTGTCTTAAAATGTGAAGTATCAGGCAAGCTTTATATTGGGCTGTGCTGCCAGCTTTAGTGGAAGGTACCTGATGAGGATGAAGATTATGGAAGCTTAAATTCTGGCTTTTTCCTTTTTCAGTTGAAGTGGAAATCATTTTTTCCAAATTCATCTTAAGAAGCATCTTTGTAACCAAAATATCCATAATCTTGGTTTTCTTCATGACTATAATAATGTTCCAGTGTTTAAAATAGGCACTCTAGAGTAATGTTTCACAAGTATGCAACAGATACCAGAATTTAACACTTCTAAAAACTTTTTCTTGTTCTCCTAATTTATCCTAGGCTATTCATCACCCCGCTGAATGATGCTGTGCGGGATAACCAGTCCTTCATAATACACTGTTACCCAAAGCTGCAAGTCTAACTTTCAGAAATGCTGGGAGCAGTAAAATTGCATTTTCAGTTTCTCACCTTAATTTTCCTATCTCTGCTCTGCTTCTCGTGTTCTTCTTAGCCTATCCCTCCTTTATAATATCTTTTCAAAATACTTCTTTGAGAACCATAACTCTCATAGGGAATTTTAAGTAGTCATTTTTTTCCTACAGGTGAGGAGAAAGTTTAAGAGAAAGTTCAGAAACAGCTGAACAACCACATAAGTTATTTTCTGAATTCTTAAACAAGAACCACGAATTGTCTCTAGCCTTTTTTTCTGAAATCAAGTATCGCCATCTGACTGATAATTAGTGGTGGAAAAAAAATTATCAAAGTTTAGTGGAAATACTTTTAGAATCATTTGCTGTGTAAAGTGACAGTGTTACCAAATCTCCTAAATTCCATGTTTGTCCCAAAGTCTGAAGCCGGGTGGTTAAAACAGAGTACTGCAATGTTACTGGGAGACGTCTAGAATGAAATGTTGAAAGACGTGGGCATTGGTGAAATTACTTATCAGTGGTATGTTTATACCCACTTAGGTTTACTTAAAAGCATGTGTGGTTATCACAGTAATTGTCTTTGTCATAACGATTGCTGTAATTATTGTGATCGCATCTGTTGTTGCCCAGCTGTAGTTGGGGATAGGTTTTATTCAGTTGACACTGTGTAATTAGGGTCTTTTTATTTCTTCTTCAGTTGGCAGTTCTGCAAGTAGTAGTGCCACAAGGAGAGATTCTCTATCTACTAGCTCTGACTTGTACAAAAGATCTAGTAGCAGCCTAGCACCCATAGGGCAGCCTTTTTACAATAGTCTGGGATTTTCCTCCTCTCCAAGTCCAATAGGCATGCCTCTGCCAAGCCAAACGCCAGGACATTCACTTACGCCACCGCCATCACTTTCATCACATGGATCCTCATCCAGTTTGCATTTAGGTAAAAAAAAAAAAAAAAAAAAAAATTATAAAAAAAATCAAAAACAAAAAAAAACAAAAACCACTTTTTGTTTGTATGTGTGTATGTATTTCTATGTGTAAAATATATGTTGCATAAGAGGTGTCACGTTACCTTTGCTGTTGAACAGTTTTGTAATGAAGAGGTGAAGAGCATGGCCAAATGCTCACTGATTTACAGCAGAGGGCACTCAGCCTTTTGCAGTTTTGGGTCAACAAGTGATTTTTCTTCCCTTGCAGAAGCCCGATAGAAAGCCCAGTAAAAGAATTATTGGTGGTCCTTTTTGTATTGTGTTTCTACAGTATGACAAGCAAAGGTGCATTACTTATATTTCTACTTCAGTGTGTTACCACTTCAAGGACTTTTAAAAATTATACTGCTTTTAACAGTGAAGTTGAATTTCACTACTGCCCCTTACCATGATAGAGTAGAAAAGGCAGCAAAGCTCTCAATATAAAATGTATTGAAAGCTGATTTTTGAATCGGTGAGCCTCCTACCTCATGGCTCAGATCCTTTGCCAGGAAGACAATCATTTATCACCAGGCTGGTGGAAAAAAAAAAAGAAAAAAAAAAAAAAGAAGTTTCTGAAAGAAGTAGCAAAGGCTTTGTCAGTGGTGGTTCCCTGTTATCGGATGTATTTTTTAAGGAATAATGGTACTAATCTTTCAGAATTTTTTTGAGCTGGTTATATGACATGGGAGCTCAACCTATTTAAACAAAAATTTAAAAGAATCTAAATAAACCCCACTACAGCCTATAGTATATTTAAAAGAGAGTGCCTCTAACGTGAGGTTACTTGATAAACTTTCCCTTTTTTCACTGCAAATATTTGTGGTCATTTAATTTGGATGCTAAAATCATGCAATGAAACTGGATGTAATTTCAAGATTGAGTTGCCTGTTGCTCCAGTAACTATTCAGTGCACGGCTTTGTGCATGTAATAGGCAACCTAATCCCCTCTACTTCTGTTACTGCAAATAAAACAGGACAAAATGTAAAAGTGCCTGCCAAAATACACTTCAAGTGAGAAATGTGTGAGTGATTTGTATAACAAGGTTAAAAGTAATTTAAATATATTACATTTACAGTTCAGTATCGCCTTCACGGTTAAGTGCTGAATACCCAAAGTAAAACTGGGCAAGGGGATGTTTCAGCACGTTTTATTTTTTTTACTTACCTTTTTTCCTTTTTCAGGTCTACAAAGTGCACCTTTGGGCTGAGACCAAGCATGGAAAGTTTCAGCCCAAATGGAGGCTTTTGAGAAAGTTCTGAACATCTGACAATGGGGTTATCATGGAAATCTTTTTCTTTCTTTCTTTTCGAAGTACTCTCACAATAGTTTTCATATTACTGAAAACTACTCAAACCAAATTTTGGAAGGCATTATCTAAAATTCAAAACATCTAAAGTCTTGTGTTGTTTCACATTTGATAAATGGTAAAAAGACTTTTTTCAGCTCTGAGAAAATAAGCTGTGATCACTATAGGTGACCTCTATCAGCTAAAATTGTTAAATACTGGTTTTAATCTATTTTGGACTGTTTGGCAGTGTGAACTAAGCATAATAGTTTGTTAAAATCATGTACTGGGTCAGTGTATAAAGGCCAGAATATACAGTTGTACTCTGAAAATTGACATAACCTTGTTGGCTTCCAACGTCTTCCCAATGAACTGGACCTTGATTATGGGTAAAGATTTTACTACCTTACCAGATCAATCTGAAATTTGGAAATTGAGGTCTTTTGGACTTTTGCCTTCACAAAAATGCAGAAAAACTTTTTTATTATTATTTTTTGTACTCTGCCCTGTGTCATATCTCTGTGCAGTTACATCCAAGGTGCACCATCACGAAAAGCTGAAGGCTATTTCCACAGTTAATCGTGTGTCCTGTTAAACTTATTCTGGTGTGTTCATTGACCACTCTTGGAAGCATTTGTTTTGTTCTCACATCTGAAAAAAAATACAAATAAAAAGGCAGAGCTTTCTCATCAAATGAGAAATTATACCCAAAATCAAACAGGGAGTATATTTTAAGAAGGGTGCTATTATCACGTAGTCACTTTTCAGAGTAGAACAACATTGTAAGTTCATGTCTGCATGCAGTTTCCATTGCTATGCTGATAATGCCTGTCAAATCCAGCTCTCCCTCCACCTTCAGAACTTGTCCTGCCTGCTTGTATCAACAGGTTCAGCTAAGTTTAACTCCTGTTTTTAAAATGGGCATCAAACTGGGTTGCTCCTGTTTCAGCCACCAGAGCACTAGAGCACAAAACTGGGGAAGGGTGCATGGATTTATAACCCCTTTGTCAGACACTGCTGCAATTTGTAGCTTAAGACCAATTTCCCTTTTACAAGAAATTTGTGGTATTTTACTGTTTTTTTATCTCTCCTCACCAACTCTTATCCAACATCCTAAAATAGGAATGTGCTGATTGCTTTGTTCTAGTGTCAGTTTTCCTGTATTTGAAGGGATTTGTCAGTTGTCTGTAACTGCTGCTTTACTGTAATCAGTTGGAGCAGTAAGGTCATGAATTTGAACTACCCTTTCACTCCCAGGGATAAAAAACTGCAAGAGGAAGTATTTTTCCTATATTATAAAAAAAAATCCTTTTAGATTGGTAGTGCTTACTCTGCGTGATGGTACATTGCAGCATCTTAAGGGTTTGATGTAGAGTAGGATTTTTAAAAGTGGGGCTTTTGGAGGTAATTCTTTTCTCTGTTAGTTAGGTTAGTAGTTTAGACATTGTTTCATCTTCAGAAGTGGTCAGTCATCCTGGGTAGGAATAGAGGCCCCTTGGCAAGACAGTATGGGGAGCTTTGTGTTGCTTCTGCTGCCTCCCTACTCTGTGGGGCTTCTGTAAACCAGGCATAAGAAGCATCGACTCATAAAATACACGTGCATGCATATGCATATATGTGTACATATGTATGTGTAATTCTGTTTTCCATAATGAAGATGAAATGAGGGTGAGATGAAGCTACTTTTTCCACAGATGAACAAATATTTTGCAGAAATCACGTTTATATTGTTTATATACTCATGTAATTCACTAGAAAATAATATTGCTGGTTTATGTCTTGGTTAGAAATGATTGAAGAAATGCTTTGGTTATAAGTACTAACAGACTAATGCTATCAAAATATACGTGCTTAGGTTTAGTCTTTAATATTTTCTCATCTTCTCCTTTACAATAAATATGCTGTCTGTGTTAAGGAGTTAGTAATTTAACATGCTTTGTGTCCTTGAAGCTTAGTAAGACTCTGTCGTGGATGGTCTATATCGCCTTTATTTCTCTGTTCCTCTTTGTCTCTATGGACTAGCCACAGGGATTTAGGTTCAATTAAGCTGTAAAACTACTTAATATTATTCATTGCATCGAAGATCTTTGTCTTATGAGATCAGCAGTGATAGCCAAGTGATTATCTGAAGAATGAACTGCACACTTTATTCCCCAGCAGTTTGTAATTCTATGGCTACACTGATGCCTGATAACAGTCTTATAAATTTTTAGTGTTTGCAGAAATGTTTAGACTAAGTGCTTTATTATGTAGGGTATGTTCCCCAAGTAATTTATAAGACCTAGTCTGTTACCTTTCTAGTTTGGAATCAGAATCTGTAAAACAAGTGTCCTGAGGTCTTGAAGAGCACAGGGATGCGGTATGCTAACCAGGAGGTTTTGGGTAACTAGAACTCAGATTTCAGTTTTCCATTTCTAAGCTGTTCACACCCAGAATTTTCAGGAAGGTGATGAGATGTCCTTATGTCCACACTAGTGCTTTGGTGGTTTTGGACTGAGAAATCAATGAGTACAGTATTTCAGAAAAAAAGTCCATTGTATACAAGAGTATTTCTGCATATAGTAAGTACCTATGACAATATGCTTTTATTTTGAGGGTTTCACAGGTTTTCAAATCTGCAGAGTTGCCGCTGAGCTCTAGCACTGCTGTAATAAAAGGTTACATGAGAAGAAAAGCTTAATTACCTAATAAATTACTGATTTTTTTTTTATAATAGCGTCCAGGGTTTTACAAGGTTAAGCTTTCTGTGTGCTTTTGAAATATGACAGGTTCTTCTAGGCATGGTGGATGTGTTTTCAGCCTTCCTGAATTAAGATCCTGCTGAACTTGATCGTCCTGAGTAGTTTCACAGGCCAGACAGGAGTCTCCCAGTCACAGCCTAGTCGTTTTACAAGTCTGAAAAAAGAGAGGGTTCCCAAATTAGACTGAAGAAAGGTTTGATTGAGTGTGAAATGTATTGAATACGTGCAGTTCTACTACACATACACAGCGTATCTGTTAAAAGCTACCAAGTTTCTTCATTTCTCTTTTAGCTGCTGACAAACGGTCACATTTAATTTAGACTTAACGTGAAGGCTCACTTAAAAAAAAGCTGAAACAATTCCTGATGCACATGTGCAATTCCGTGTCAGTGTATAGCAATTAGAAACGTCCAGTTTGTGAGCATATCACCAAAACCACCCCCTGGGCTCCTGGCAGGAATTGTGTGTATGATGAGTGCAGCAGTAGAGATAGAGATGGTCCCACAGGAAAGCAGCCCATCAGGCTTCCTTTTAAACGGGCTTTGCTGCCCTCTCGTGGCACTAAATAGCGTTACCACACAGCATTTACAGGCAAGGTTGCATTTCGTTCATATATTTAAATAATCTAGATGAGAAATACCATCGTTTCTTTTTGTTCAGTAGAAGGCTGTCGGTAGAGCGTCGCTCTGCATCCCGCTTCACCTGCAGAGCACTGGGGTTCTTTTTCTCTTGTGGTCTGTTAGTATCTTGTCGCTGTTGGCTCTTTTCTGGAAATAGTGATTGTCAACGGAAACTAAAAATGGTAGTGGGGAAAAAACCCTTGATTTTTCTGGCTGTAAATAATGAAAAGGCTTCGATTTAATTTAAAAGAAAACCTAGTGGTTTTCAAAAGGTTTGGTGGGGCATAAAGTATTTACTGATTCCTTACTGATTCTTACCACTGATTCTTACCACCAATTTTTACCACCAATTTTGAAAAAACTAATTGTGAAATAAATACTAATTATTTCTCTTTTAGGGCATAATCCTATACAGTGCAATAAATGTGATGCTTGATATGTCTTGCAGAGCACTAACATCTCAAATTCTGGTATTGCAATTTGACCTTTCCAAAAAGATACCATTAATCCATTCCCAGCCCACTGTAACACTGTTGTTGCCTGGCCTTATAAATACTTGGAGCCAAAAGAAGGCTTGGCTGGGGCACTGTCAGCTGATTTCCTTTTTTTTTTTTTTTTTTAATTTGATTTTGTAATAGAGCACCATTCAAACAGCACGTACTGCAAATTGTTTTAAATTCAAATGTAGATATTCCTTCTGTTGACTTTGAAGGAGCTTTCAGTTACTGTGTCACTTTCTAGATAATTTGTAGGGAAACTGCAAATGCTTTCCTTTTCCAATTCATAATTAGTAATTTTAGGCTGGGTTTGCTTGTTGTTTAAGAGTAGTCGAGTTGAGGTTTAGGTGGGAATTGTCCTTGAGTATTTCTGCTTGTAGTATAGCAGCAGTATTCCCTTTCTAATCATAGTGTAGTTGGGAAAGATGCTTTGTTTGCATGCTTACTATGGTCACTGCTGCCTGTGTTAAAGTGGAGGGGAGAGAGTCCTGCTGGAGGGGTTCAGAGTGACAGAAATCAATTAGAGAGGGATAGGGGAGGAGAAAGTCCCAGGACTGTGGGGTGATGAGAGCTGTAGGTGGAATGACCAGCAAAAAGGACAGGACCTAAACGTAGAAAGGCAATTCAGTTCTTAGGAAGTAAGGAAAGAATGTTTTGCAGCAAGGAAGGACTTCAGTTTTCTAAAAGGAACTTCAGTTTGATTTATCTTCGGTTGTTTTAGAATTGGGTAGAGCATTCTTAGCTACTTGGTTTGAAATTTAACAGGAAGTGCCAAATTGAAAGCCTGGGATGCTGAATTCATTAAATGTCCTGCAGAACAGACACAGCATGACGAGGTGCTGTGTGTGCCTCCCCAAAAATGCCCTTGGAAAGTTATCTCAGTAGGGACTGAAGGGTAGTTCAGATTTCATGGTCTATTTTGAAAGAATTGGACAACTTGGAGACTACTGACAAGGCTATAGTCAGTATTGCTTTTGAAGTGGAAATCTGCCCACTGAGCTAAGGCCCACCCAGTTCTAAAGTTTCTCTAAATCTGAGTGGGTGCTCACTTTACCTGCTTCATTATATTCCTCTAATAACATTTCTTTTCCTGGTGCCCTTCACGTAAAATAAAAACGAGGAGGAGAATGGTTTTATTTATTGGAAGATAGAGCTATGTCACTCCTCCAACCGTAACGAGGTAAATACAAACCACAAGACAACACTGTTGTTTTCTTTGGCTCCAGGGTGTATCTGTAGTTGTAGTACATTTACTGTTGTGCTGTTGCTTTATTTTCTTTTATGGCTTTTACTGACAGAACTGCTTCCTTGTAGGAGGACTGACAAATGGTAGTGGTCGCTATATTTCTGCGGCACCCGGAGCCGAAGCAAAGTATCGCAGTGCAGCCAGCACCTCCAGTCTTTTTAGCTCCACCAGTCAGCTCTTCCCTCCCTCACGCCTTCGTTACAGTAGGTCTGACATTATGCCTTCTGGACGTAGTCGATTGCTGGAAGATTTCAGAAACAATCGTTTCCCCAATCTGCAACTAAGAGACCTTGTCGGACATATTGTTGAATTTTCACAAGACCAGCATGGTTCTAGGTAATTACTCTAGCGAAGTTAATAGCTTAGTAATGTTTTTACTGCTTTGATACTATTACGTTGACATCAACCATTTGAATGAGCTGCTAGTCATCTTAATACAAAGCATGCTGTTAATTGGAGCCCATGGTCTTACACTGACCTTTCTCTTCTCTAGGAAATTCATTATAAAAATAACATAGGGTTAGTGCTTGTAGAAGTTCTCAGTGTAGAAATAGCCTCGTAACTAAACTTGTAAACTCTAGTATTTAGGTATCAAAAAGGCATTGATTAAGAAAACAAAGTATCTGACATCTGGAATGTAAAACCATTTTTTCAGCAATACATCATCAGTTACTTAGTTATTGTTATTCTTTTCATCTTTAATCCTTTTCAAGTGAAAGTTTTTATGGATCATTTTACTGAAATGTATCCTTTTATATGCGAAGGTGCTACTTTCATTTTAATAAGTTTTATAAAAGTTGAATACTTGCTTTAGAATTTTGAGGTGTGGAATTGAAATGGCGTTTGAGAGGTTTTCCTGTTGTTTCTGTAAAGCATAACATACCTTTTTTTGCACTTAGATTTATACAGCAAAAGCTGGAGCGAGCTACCCCAGCTGAGCGCCAGATGGTATTTAACGAGATCCTGCAAGCAGCCTATCAATTGATGACTGATGTGTTTGGAAACTATGTAATACAGAAGTTCTTTGAGGTAAGCAGAACCCTAAGTGTATGAACAGAAATTTGAATGAAATGCTGTAAAAATCTGAGTAAGTTTAACTGAGTTTTTTCTTAATGTGGTAACAGAATTCTACTGGACTTTTACCACAGAACCCAGTACACACAGTTTCTGTTCTGTATCCCCTGCTGGTCTTCATAACAGGCACAATTTCTCTTAAAATAGGTGGTGCAATATGTTGGTGAACATTGGTGGGTGTGCAGGCTGCACTCTCAGGCTTTGCAAGCCTCTTAGTGTAATTTATGGAGATTTTCAGCAGATGATGGAGAACATAAAGAAGGATACTTTTTATTGGTTAGTGCATTTTGGTAAAGTGGATCCGTAAAATTCTCTTGCACCCCAATAAATAGCTGTGCAAACTTCATCCAGTGCTGTATATGAAGAAACTCACATAAAATGTATTGAGGAAGAAGAATTTTGAAGAAGGAATATCATAAGATACAGTTAATAATTGGGTTTTTTGTTTAAAAACTGGGTGAAGAGAAAGAAAAGCCTTATCAGCAAGTTACAGGATTTGAAGATTTGGCTAACAGAAGAAAAAGTAATACCTGTGTTCTGGAAAAAGTGATACGTAGGAAAGATATCTAGCATAGGGTACTTCAGATCAAGGACCATCATAAAGTGACTGGGTGGGTAGAAGATGAAGCTGGAAAATATCCAGTAAGAAGGTGGTTGTTGTAAACAAGAATGTAGTTTTTAATGAGTAATCTATGAAACAGTGTGCTCAGGTTTTGATATTTATTTTCCTTGATTTTATGAATCAAAATACCTTCTGAAAAGTGTGGCTGATGCATAGTAAGATCTTGATCTTGCTTAAGGGTCATTAAGTGCTGTTTTATTCCATTGTGTTAGGTTGGATGGATACATAGATAATCATTGTTAATTGTTTTCATCTTTATTATGTGGAAGTGTTCTTGGGGAAAAAAATAGATGCACTAGGCCTTAAGTGTAGTCAGGGGGTAGGAAAGCAAAGTTGTTTGAGTTTTCTTCAGTCATAGGTGTCTACAGATGAGAGGTTTGATAGCTCACAGCAGTACTGCATGACTGTTGCTGGTGCTACCCAGCCGATTGTCCAGGTGATCACTTCTGTGTGGCTTCTTGCACTGTACCAGCTCAGGAGCTTGTGTGGGCATCTGGGAACAGGGGTATGGGTGTTATGAACCTTGACT